>PVIY010035538.1:0-25000 GCA_004026745.1 Myrmecophaga tridactyla
CAGGAGCTCGGCGTTGGGCCCGCGCCTCCGAGGCCCGCCAGTCAGCCTTGCCGCCCCGCACAGGACTGGACTGAGGGCCCTGCCTGTGCCGAGCCCTGCGACAGGCGCTGGCTGCTGTTCCATCTAGCTGGGAAGACAGAAAAACAGACAGTGATGCAAATCCTATGAAGGAAATGCACCGATGAAGGGAGATGGTGCCGGGCACTTGGCAGGAGGCTGGGCTCCTTTGGGTGGGGGCTCAGAGATGGTTTCTTTGTGGACCTTTTAAGCTGAAACCAAATGAGGACAAATAATTAACTCTGCAAAAAACCGCAGAGGGGCATTCTGATGAATATCAAATAGATGGTGGGCAATGAAAATAATTTCAAGTGAGGGGCAGAAAAACCAGGGGGCCTGACGCTGGTAGGTGGGGAGGACGTGGTGAATGATTACATCATAGTAGGAATCAGACCACACAGACCAAGATAGGAGGCCTGGATGTAATTTTAACAGCCTTCTTTTTAGAGCAGTTTTAGGTTTACAGAAAAATTGCTTGAGAAGAAAGTGCAGAGAGTGCCCATCTGCCCTCCTCTCTGTCCCCCGACAGGTTCTACTGTTATTAACATCTTGCCCTAGTGGGGTACATTTGCTACCATCGATGAACCAATATTGATAACATTGCTCTTAAGTAAAGTCCATATTTCACAGTAGGGTTGCCTCTGGGTGCTGTACAGTTCCATGGGTTTTGACAAATGTGTAGTGATGTGTCTCCACAATATCAGCATCATATGGAATGGTTTCATGCTCTAAAAATACCCTGGGCTCCACCTATCACTTCTCCCCTCCCTTGACTCCCTGGCAACGGCTGATATTTTTACAGTCTCTTTAGTTTAGCCTTTTCCAGAATGTCATATATATATATATATATATATATATATATATATATATATATATATATTTGGAATCACACAACACATAGCCTTTTCAGACTGCCTCCATTCACGTAGCAATGTGCATTTAACATTCCTCCATGACTTTTGGTAGGTTATTAGCTAATATTTTTTTACCATTGAATAAGATTCCAATGTACAGAAATACCTCAGTTTGGTTGAAGTGTATCTTGGTTGCTTTCCGTTGTTGGCATTCATGAATAAAACTCTTATAAATATTCATGGGCAGATTTTTGTGTGGACCTAAATTTTCAGATCATTTGGATAAATGTCAAGGGGCACAATTGCTGGATCATAAGGTAAATCTATGTTTGCCTTTGTAAGAAACTGCCAGATTGTCTTCCAAAGTGGCCCCACAACATTGACTTCCAACAAGTAATGGACTCCTTATAATGGGAAGTCAGAACGTTTTTATATGGAAGAAAGTCATTATTTGATTGAGGCTTTAAAAGGTGACTTTAGATTGGAGCATGGGTATTTGGGTAGAAATGAAAAAAGATTCAGCTATTTCCCCTTTAAATTTCCCACTGAACTTATATTCCTTTCATGCTTAATGATGTCCCCACTGACCCTCAACTCAGAACCTACAGTGATGGAGTATGTTTGAGCTGATGGCATGGCCAGTTGACAATGCTGGCACTTGCCAACTGTCCCTGCAAGCTCAGTTTCCACATAGTGAACAACATGTCATTTTTTTTCCAACAGCAAACTAAGGAGATGCTCATATCAACAGATTTCACAATGATAAGGCACTATCAGTGAAGAAAAATACAGTCATACATGCTGTCACTATGATTTGAAATAAAATAAAAATAATATTTCAGTGGCTTCCCTTTAGCTGGGAACCAAGTAAACCCTAAGTTCACATAACAAGAATTCGCTTTATATTGAGAGTGCTATGTAGAGACAATTAAAATATGTATGACCCTAACCCACTTAAAAAAAAATCTGATGTACTTTCAAAACATGTAGAGACAGATAGCAGGTGCTCTTTGGGTGGGTGATGTGATAATATCTATTGCTTATTGTTGGTGCAACATTGGGTCCACCTTCCATTACTCTGGGGACTGTCCCCAGTTCAGTCACTGGTATCTCCAGGAATGTCAATCACAGGGCCCCACCTTTGGAGTAAAGCACCTGGTCCAAAGAGTGGACATGTGACCCAGCTGGGCCCTGTGCCTTAGGGGAGCAAATGTTAGCTCAGCTCTGACGCTATGACTTAGAGGTTGCTCTTGGCTGCCATCCCTCATGTGTGGAGTCTGTCTGTCTGCCTGCCTGAAGAATGAAGGCAAATGGAGCCACAAAAGGAAAAAAAAAAAAGAAAGAAACAGAAAAAGTTGTAAAACAGATGTGAGGAGAGAGGAGAGAGAGAAAGGAGGAATAGAGGGAGAGAGATGTGTAGAGAGAATCCCTTCAGCCCTGAGCCCCCCTATTTGGATTTTAAGGACCCTCCTTTCAACCCCTGAGCTAATCCTAGTATCTTTTCCTGCCATGGGAACTAATAAATGAGTGTTCTGGTTACATTATCTGACTTGGGTGTCTGTAGGTGGGAATTGGAAGAGTCTTGACTAAGAGCAATTGTTGCGTGCATTTATCAACGCATAGGTTTTCCTGTACTTTAGAGATTCCAAGCATTGAGCAGAGCCCGGCGTCTCCCTCAGCCCTTCTGGAGAAGAGAAATTTACTGCACTTGGCTTCTCCCCATCTCTTGCAATATGTCTTTACATGCAATCTTTGATGACTGCAAAGTGATTTTATTCATCTGACCTGTAGGAAATATCCATCAGGAAAGGTGCAGGCGATTCCAACTGATTAGAACAATGCCATGTCCTCATCAGTTCTGCTCCCTGCATCATCTCCCTACGCAAATTCCATCCAATTTTGTAAGCAGCCCTTGCCTTTGTGAAACCATCCCAACTGTTTCATTTCTCCAGATGTCTTGTGATCTCATCTCTTATTAATGCTTCTCAGATTCTGCCGATCACGGCATCGCACGTACTGTCTCTTTCTTGCTAGTTGTTCTCCTGGTCCTATTCTTAGAGTCTTTAATCTGCCAGAGGCTCTCATTTCCAAAAGGACCCTTTAAAAATATTTTATTGAAACAGTAATCTCTTCTCTCAGTTTATGAACGGATACAGATGGAAAATAATTTTTAACTGAGAATCCTGTTTTCTTTTCTAATATCTTCACATTAACAGTAGGTCATGTTATCTTTTTTCGAATATTGTTGCCTGTCTGCCACAACACTTTTCCCTTCGAATGAAATGTTTTGCCTCCTTTCCCAAGAAAAGTTTCCTCAATCTGGCAATTCAGCAGCTGACAGCTAAAGTTCCAGATGAATCAACCAAATAGTATAGAACACGCTGGGAGCGGTCTCTTGTCTCGCATCTCTGTTTTTTCTCTTAAGACCTGTTGAACTCCAGCCAGAAAACCAAGGAAACCCAAGAATGCATGAACACAAATGAGCTTGTAGTTGAGCCACCGGTCAGGATGGAATGGCAATCTGGGGTCTTTTTCCTCTTGACATGACTGGGTTTCATCAACCAGGAATCTTTCCCTTTGATGCACCACCAGAGAAAGTCTCTTCTTTTGTCTAAACTATTTTGCCTGGAACTTGGAGTCTGGAAAGTAACCGCAGTGGGTCTGCGCCTCCGCGTGTAGACACAGCTTAGGCAACCCTTTGCTTCAATTTCTCCATGAGAGGCTTAATACACAGCTTGCAACTTGACAACTGGATTTCTACCTGCTACCCGGAGTGTGCGTTTTAAGTAAATATTTTAACTTGTAAGGGTCATGCCCTAAGGGGGTCTTCACAACGGGCAAATGGAACTAGAACAAACAAACAAACTCCACCCTCTGTGGGGGCCCTTTCTGGAAGAAGGGAATATCCTGACAGGCCACAGAGGTCCTCAGTCCTCCTTTCTTTGCTACTTGGCTTAATGTATTCTTCTCGAGCAAAGCATCTATTTCTGGAGCCAACAAAGGTGCTTCTTGTTTCCATGCAAGGTGTAGTAAGTCAGGAAATCATAAGGAAAGATCTGAATATGATTCTAAGAAACAAAATCTCCACGGGCTTGGCATAGCTGGGCTCCTCTCCTTCCTTCTCAGGATTATCCTTGGCAAGTGGATAGGCAGGGTCTGAATTCAAGCCTCTCCCTCTGGGCCAGGGAGAAGGGCTCATCGCCATAACGATGTCCCCAAAGCTTCTGGGGCACCTGGCTACACAAGGCAACCACTGGGACGCACCTGGAGAATTTGAAGAAGGGGGTTTAGTTCCTAAACAAATTCTCATATATTGAGATACCTTATATATTGAGAATTGTGATGCCAACATAATCCCAGTGGCCCTACCAGAAGCTTGAAAAATGGCATTCGTGGTCTTACTAACAGCATTCAGAATATGCAAGGAAAGATATAAATGGCGCTTTCCAGACTTTCCCATCTGAAATGGAATTTAGGTCATGAGCATCGAAACCCAACAAGGAAGGCCACTAGGTATTTCCACCTGTTGAGTCATTTTCCTTTAAAAAAAAAATCATTGTTACACTCCAAATGGGAGCTGCCTGTTCCCAAGTCGAATCTGATGGCACCACCAAGTCACAATTCAGAGGCTGTGGGATGTTAATATTAGCAGATAAATAAGAGGTAGCTCTTCAGAGGGCACAGGAACTTGTTTCTAATCGTCCGAGGATATGCTTTACCAGGGTGGATAAGCTCTGATCTTCCTGTGAGCAATAAAGCATTGCATTCCTCTCAAACGCCAGCTATTCAATGGGAATCTGTTTTCTAAAACTACCTTTCAGTGGTGGCATTATCAATATCACAAAAGTCCATAGCAGATTTTTCTCCCTTTTAAGGGTGGTTTAAGTTGGAGGCAGGTCTATGTTTTCCATTTGTGGCAGCAGAAAAATCTCACATGCGGACTGTATTTCTTGGAGATTATCTCCCAGCTTGACCCCTCCCGCTTGCTGGCTGACACTCGGTTAGTCTGTGCTATGTAACTTGTGAAACATTTGCAGCCCTATATTCTCTAGACCAAGTCATTGTAAAGCTTTTTATCATACTTGGATGGCCTGGACAGATTGTCAGCTTAATTACTGGGTCTTTGAGTCTAATGTACTTTGGATATCATATCTGAGCAAATAAAGCAAAAAGAAAGCAGTGAGGACAGAGTAACTTTAAGCAAGATGCTTAAATCCATGTAGGATAGCTGAGATTTGCTTTTATTTATTGTCTAAGTTTTCTTTATCGGATACCTTCCTGTAGAGCTATCCTTTTTTTATCCTAAACCCAGCAAAACGTGTTTTTGAAACAAGTGCTGCTTTTCCCTCTGAAATGGTAGCATGCATTTCCTAAAACAAGGGAAAATCAATGACCTTTTGTTCTGCAAGGCTCCCAGGTCTTTAGGAGCTTCAGAGCCTGGGAAGCCTGGGAGGTGCCTGCTCCTCCAGCAACCAGCCTCATTCACCATCAAATCCATTTCATGTTTTTTGTTCTTTGAGAGGTGCTCCCTTTCCTCGGTGATTGTTGCTGTAGTTACACAAATGATCTGCTCCACTGTCACTTCTAGTCAAAGTGTCATCAAAAATTAAAAATTCATGTAAAATCTAGGCACAACTTTTAAGCAGAGAGTCAGCGGAGACCTGTTCTGATTTTTACAATGTTTTACTTAACCCCTTTTGTGCCTTTGGCTGTGATCAGTGAACTGTGTAACTATGCATGGAAGACTGGAGATTTCAGAGACCCCAGAAAACTGGAAGCTGCCCCACCACACTCTAAGGTGAGCAGCAAAAGTCAAAACAGGAAGGTGTGAAAGCTAAGTTTTAATTGTACAGGCGAGCTCCAGGGGCACCTGGCTGCACAAGGTAACCACGAGATCGCGTCTGGAGAATTTGAAGAAGGGGGTTTAGTTCCTAAATATTCTCATATATTGAGATGCCTTATATATTGAGAGTTGTGAAGACAACATAAGACCAAGATGCTCAGTTGAATAACAGTCTCTCTTTATTTGAACTTTACAATACTGACAGAGTAAATCGGTGAGTAAGATAGGTGAAGCATATTCTGTTGTCTCCTTTTTAAAAATTTAAAAATGCTTAAATTGCTATACAGCAAAACCATCTTTCTTGAGTTTTGGTGCACAAAAGTTCTATAAGTTTTATCATAGATCAATGGGTATGTAGGTATGTAGATGGATGGATGGATAGATCAATGGATGGATAGATGGATGGACGGATGGATGGATGGATGGATAGATAGGTAACAGACAGATGAAAGATAGGTAGATGATTGATGACAGATAGATGGGTAGATGGAGAGAGAGGGAGAGTCATGTAGCCACAACTATAATCAGGATACAGAATAATTCTATTAACCACCCCCAAAATTCCCTCATGCTGCCCCTTTGTAGTAAAATTCTATGCACTCCTGACTCCTCAAAACTACTAATATATTCTCTAACCTTATAATTCTGCTTTTGCCAGAATGTCATATAAATGGGAACATGCACACTTTGGAGAATGGCTTCTTTAACCCAGCAAAATGCCTTTAAAATTCATCCATGTTGCAGCTATCAGTGTAGTTCATTCCTTGACATTACTGAACTGTATTCCATTGGATGAATGAGCCAGTTTGTCCATCCATTTGCCCACTGAAGGATATTTGAGGTGGCTACTATTTCTGGTAATTATGAATAAACTGTTATAAACATTGATGTACAGGATTTTGCATGTTTTTATTTCTTTTGAACAAACGTCAGTACCTGGTTCACATGGTATGTGTGTTTCACTTGGTAAGAGATTGCCAAACTTTTCCAGAGTGACTGCCCATATTACCTTCACACAAGCAATGTATGAGTGCAGGTGTTCTGCATCACACCAGCACTTGTCAGCGTCAAAGTTTTCATGTTTTTGTTTGTTTGTTTCTTTACTGCCAATCTAATAGGTGTAGCAGTATCTCTCATTGAGGTTTTCATTTCACTTCCCTACTGGCTAATGATGTTAGGCATCTTTTCGTGTGTTTTAATGGTATGCATGAGTCTTCTTTGATGAAGTGTCCAAATAATTTACCCATTTTTAATGGAGTTAATTGTTTTCTTATTGTTGTATTTTAAGAGTACTTTATATATTCTGCATACAAATTTTTCAGAAAGGTGATTATAAAAAAAGTTTCCCCATATGTAGTTTATGTTTTAATTCTGTCTTTTAGAATTATATGTGACATTCCTTTGCCTAATTCAAGGTCACAAAAGATTTTCTGCAATATTTTTTATTCTAAAAGTTGTATAGTCTTATACTTTGAGTTTAGATCTATGATCTTTTTTTTTGTATGCTGTATGGCGGGGTCACATTTTATTTTTCCATGTACGTATCCCATTATTGCAACACCATTTCTTGAATTTTTGTTTGTTTGTTTATTTTGCTTGTTTGTTTGTTTTTGGGGAAGTGCATGGACCAGGAATCGAACCTGGGTCTCCGCATGGCAGGCAAGAATTCTCCCGCTGAACTACCCTTACACCCCCAATCTAGGATCTATTTTGAGTTAGCTTTTCAATAAAGTATGAGTTAAGGTTGGAATTAATATTTCTGCCTAGGAATGTCCAACTAATTATGAGGGTCTGTTTCTGGACATTCTATTCAAATCCAGTGATTTATGTACTGATCATTTTACCAGTATCACGTTATTTTGATTACTTTAGTTAATAGTCTGTCTTCAAATTGGGTAGTGTAAGTTCTTTAATTTGTGCTTCTTTTCCAAAAATTACTTTGGCTATTCTATCCTTTCCCTTTCCATATACATTTTTATAGTCAGTTTGTTTATATCTACAGAGAAATCCTGATGAGGTTTTTGCTGGAAGTGCATAAAATCTATAGATCATTTTGGGGAAAATTGACGTGTTGATTATGTTGAATCTTCCAATTCATGGACATAATATGTCTCTTCATTTGTTTTCATCTTCTTTGACTTCTTTCATCATCATTTTGTAGATTTAAGCATCAAGTTCTATACTTGTTTTGTTAGATTTATACCAAATGTTTCCATTCTTAGGGCTATTGTATATGTATATATAATTTTGGTTTCTAACTAATTATTGCTAGTATAGAAATATGATTGATGCTTGTGTTGAATTTGTGTCGTATGCCCTTGCTAAACTTTCTTATTAGTTCTAGAAGCTTGTGTGTTTTTTGTTTATTTTTGTTTTGTTTTGTTTGTAGATCCCATGAAATCTCCTGCATAGACAAGCATGTTGTCTGTGAACAAGGTGGGTGGGTGTTTATATCTTTTTTTTTCCTTACCTAAATGCCTTTAATTTATTTTTCTTGCCTAGCTAAAAATTTACCTTTATTTGTTTCTCTTTTTGTTTATAATTATGGCAATTCTATTTAAAATATTCAAGGACATACTCAAGTCTCATGACTTGTCATTGCCATAATGGAGGCTGGAATCCAAGCATTTGGATTGAGTTCCAACTGGCTCTGAGCTCTGCCCCGCACACTTCTCTCATGGTACCACAGCACCAAAGGGAAGGGAGATAGGCTGGACCCTGTGCCGATTTCCTATTGACTTTGTCATCATCTTTATTGAACTTGATCACTAGACATGCCACCCCTCCCTCCCCGTGGGCTTTAAAGTTGGGCAGCAGCTAAGGTGATGGAGTCTCAGCCCTAATGAGGTGGTCATTTCCAGTCATGAAACCTGTGAGGTCATCAGTCTGGTACAAAAGATTTGGAGCAATTTCAAGGGGATGAGGTTCATTAAGTGATGAACTTGTTCATGTTTCCCTCCTTTAAGCAGCTTTCCCATTTACATTTGTGGTTCCAGCAGCAAAACCCCCTTTTGCTTTCCCTCATCTGAAAATTGAACATGTGTGAGGATTCTGACGATTCTCATTTTAGTGCTAAAAGCTCATGGAAGCAACAGCTGCTCCTGTCACAGCAAACAATGGTATAATAAAGGCACTTTAGAAAGAGGTTTTCTGTCCAAAGCATTTATGTGACATTAACTAATTAATAACAAGTTTCTGAAAGGTCTTGGGTCTCTGTTTCTAAAGAAATTCCTTTTGGATTTAATAATTAATTCAATAGTGGAGGAAGGCAGCATCTCTGGTACCATCCTATGCTGGGTTGATAAAATTAATGTAATGTGCACTTGAAATTACAAAATCTGGGATGTAGAAAATTAGAATCTATTTTTTTAATCTCTTTTACTGCTTCAATGGAAAAAGAAAAACAATGGTCAAAACAGTTTGTATTTGTAGAAAGGGATGACAGTTATTCCCAAAAGAATCCTTTCAAAATTTCAATAAGCAAATCAAACACTTTTTTTCTTACAGAGAGAGTGAACCCTGTAGAATTACAGCAGTAAGTTGCAAATGATGCACAAAATGGAAGTCCTGAGCTATTTGATGTAAGTTGCAAGATGTTTGGGTCCATGTTCATGCTATAATACTCACTGTTTTCTGTTCAGTGAATACGTATGGACAGTAGTCCATTGAGCTCAAATAGTTCCAGATGAAAACAGAGAATGAAAATGTTAATTGACAGTTTTTAAAGCTTCTGATTTTTCCATTTCTTCTCTACCCAGTACATACTATATTAAGGAAACTTCAGGGAATGTAACTCTCCCTCTCATCTACTTTTGCTTTGGGAAAAATGTCCCCACAGTCTTCAAAATATTTTCAAAAATTTTCTTCTTATTTTACCATGTTTTGATAGAAGGCTTTTGAATGTTGATACCCAGGCAATGAGAGGATTTGAAGGAAGATGGCTTGAGCCTGAAGTCCCTGTCTTGGGTCCTTCCCTGTGTCAGAAGATAGCCTTCAGACAGTAGGGCCTTTTCCAGGGAAAGGGACATTTCTGCAGCTGAAAAGCCAGGCAGGATGTCAGGCCTGCTGGTAAAGGTGTTGAGGATGCAGCTGGATGTGCCTCTGTCCCTTCAAGCTGTGGCTGGGGACACAGCTTGGTTGGTCCAGTAATACCAGTTGGTGAGGTCAGCAGGCCACCAATCACTCCACTTGGCAGAATTTAAAGGTCCAGCTTCCCCTAACAATGAGTAGGTACTAATTGCAGTGGACTTTTCTGAATCACCATCAGCACCTTCCAGTGTCCAGGGAAGTAGGAGAAAATTTGAAGGAGAAAGGAAGGGATAGTATCTGCCAATCTATTTTGAGAAGGAAGCTCTGGCTCTGTGGTTGAGACTATGACTCGGCTTTCTGCTTTCCATCGCAGTTTGGCCCAGTGGATGTCTCCCATCTGGACTAACCAGGGCATCCTGCTGGGACGAGCCCGGCCCAGGTGTGCTGGGCTCCTGCGGGGTGGTGTGATTGAGAAGGTCACAGAACATCAGTGCCTGGGATGCGGAAATGGTGGGCAGAGAGGTGCCTGGTGGCTCTTATTCCATGGGGAATGAGACCTTGTCCATACCTTGGTGGACCTCACAGAAGGGAAGCCTGCAAAATGGGAGGAAGCAGCACAGAATTGAGAACATTACCTGCTATTGGGCTGGATCCTGAGGGTTCTGGGCTGGGGCCAAGGGCAGGCATTTTATCACACTGTCGGATGCCCACATGAATTTGTCACAGGAAGCTCCTAACCCGTAAGTCCCCAATCACACTGAGTTTCTCTCCAATGATAGCTCGATAGTGAACCAGAAGATGCCAAGTCCCAGGAGGGAGTAAGGTCATGACATACCTTCAGGCACATGATGCCCATGGTGAGGTGGGTAGAGCCCACCTGAATACCCCCAGCTCCCACGACCAGAACCAATGAGAGGACGTTGTGGATCATGAATGATCAGCAGGATATAGGAGGAGCCCAAATCTGCAGATGATGAATAAGGCATTCTGTATGTCCACAGATGGTAGTTTTGGCAGAAGAATTGCATGCAGGGAAAGCAAACCCATATCCAGAATATGTGTCTATTCCAGTTAGAACAAATCACTGCCCCGTTCATGAAGGGAGTGGTCCAATGTAATCAACCTGCCACTTTATAGCTGGCTGGTCACCTTGGGGAATTGTACCATATCGGGGGCTGAGTGTAGGTCTCTGCTGCTGCCAGATTGGACATTCAGCAGTGGCTGTAGCCAGGTCGGCCTTGGTGAGTGGAAGTCCATGTTGCTGAGCCCATGCATAACCTCCATCCCTACCACCATGACTACTTTGTTCAGAAGCCCATTGGGCAATGACAGTTGCTGGGGAAAGAGGTTGACTGGTATCTACAGAATGACTCAACTTATCCACTTGATTATTAAAACCTTCCTCTGCTGAAGTCAACCTCTGGTGCGCATTCATATGGGACACAAATATATTCATGTTTTTAGCCCACTCAGAAAGATCTATCCACATACCTCTTCCCCAGACCTCTTTGTCACCAATTTCCAATTATGGTCTTTCTAAGTCCCTGACCATCCAGACAAACCATTAGGAACAACATGAGTCAGTATAGAAATGCACCTCTGGCCAGTTCTCCTCCCAAGCAAAATGAACAACCAGGTGCGCTGCTCGAAGTTCTGCCCACTGGGAAGATTTCCCCTCACCACTGTCCTTCAAGGACACCCCGGGAAAGGGTTGAAATGCTTCAACTGTCCACTTTTAGGTGGTACCCGCATATCATGCCAAACTGTCTATAAACCAAGCCCGAGTTTTCTCTTCCTCAATCAATTCACTGTAAGGAACTCCCCAAGAGGCCATAACTCTGGTCTGGGAAAGAGAAGGTAGTGTGGTGAGAGTGGAGACCATGGGCATTTGGGCCACTTCCTCATGTAGCTTACTTGTGCCTTCAGGACCTGCTCTGGCCATAACTCATATATACCATTTCCACTTTATGATGGAGTGCTGCTGTGCATGCCCAACTTTATGGCTTGGTGGGTCAGACAACACCAAGACAGACAACTCAAGTCTCATGGTAACTTGGTGACCCATAGTTAAGTGTTCAGTCTCTACTAAGGCCCATAACAGGCCAAAAGTTGTTTCTCAAATTTTATTTTCAGTAGATGGTAAGGCTTTGCTCCAAAGTCTTAAGGGTCTGCATTGTGATTCTCCTAAAGGGGCCTGCCAAAGGTTCTGGACAGCATCTCTATTTGCCATTGATGCTTCCAGCAGCATTGGATCTGCTGGATCATATGGTACAAATGGCAAAGCAGCTTGTACAGCAGCCTGGGTCTGTCACAAAGTCTTCTGTTGTTCAGGTCCCCAGTCAAAATTAACAGCTTTTCTGGTCATGCAATAAATGGGCTGGAGTAGCACACCCAAATGAGGAATATGTTGTCACCAAAATCTAAAAAGACCAACTAAGTGTTGTCCCTCTTTTTTTGGTCATGAGAGGGGCCAGATGCACCAACTTATCCTTCACATTATAAGGTATATTTTGACAGGTACCACCCAGTTGGACACCTAGGAATTTCATTGAGGTGGAAGGCCCTGTATTTTTGTTAGATTTATCTCCCATCCTCTGACATGCAAGTATCTTGCCAATAAGTCTAGAGTAGTTGCTACTTCTTGCTCACTAGGTCCAATCAACATGATATCATCAATATAATGAACCAGTGTGATGTCTTGTGGGAGGGAGAAATGGTCAAGATCTCTACGGACAAGATTGGACATAAGGCTAGAGAGTTTATGTACCCCCTGCAGTAGGACAGTGAAAGTATATTGCTGACCTTGCCAACTGAAAGCAAACTGTTTCTGTTGGTCCTTACTAACAACTGTTGAGAAAAAAAGTATTTGCCAGATCAATAGCTGCATGTCAGGTACCAAGGCATATATTGATTTGCTCAAACAACGATACCACATCAGGAACAGCAGCTGCAATTGGAGTTACCACCTGTTTGAGCTTATGATATCCACTGTCATCCTCCAAGACCCATCTGTTTTCTGCACAGGCCAAAAAGACAGTTGAATAGGGATGTGGTTGGAATCACCACCCCGGCATCCTTCAAGTCCTTAAGAGTGGCAATAATCTCTGCAATCCCTCCAGGAATCTGGTATTGCTTCTGATGTACTATTTTGTTAGGTAGGGGCAGTTCTAGTGGCTTCCACTTGGCCTTTCCCACCATAATAGCCCTCACTCCATGAGTTAGAGAGTCAATGTTGGGATTCTGCCAGTTGCTCAGGATGTCTATTCCAACGATGCATCCTGGAACTGGGGAAATAACTACAAAATGGGTCTGGGGGCCTACTGGATCCACTGTGAGATGGACCTGAGCTAAAACCCCACTGATCACCTGACCTCCATAATTCCCAACTCTGACTGGTGGACCAGAGTGATGTTTTGGGTCTCTTGGTATTAATGTCACTTCTGAACCAGTGTCTAATAATCCCCCAAATATCTGATCATTTCCTTTTCCCCAGTGCACAGTTACCCTGGAAAAAGGCCATTGGTCTCCTTGGGGAAGGCTTGGAGGAAGATTAACAGTATAAATTTGTGGTCATGTAACAGGATCCGCCTCCAAAGGGACCTCGCCTCCCCCTCATTCAAGGGGCTCTAGATCTGTAAGCTGTCTCAAGTCTGGAAATTGATTAAGGGGCCATGACTCTCCATTTTTATAATTCAAGTTAGACTTCTGTTCACTTGACCTAGAACTTTTTTGTCTAAACAGCTCAAGCAAGAATTTAGTAGACTGCCCAATCTATTGTACTTTTAGGTACCCCATGATTTACTAGCCAATGCCACAAGTTTCTGCAAGTCAGATTATTTTGACTCTTGCTTTGAGTCTGCTGTCTATTATGATAGCCACGTCCATCTTGTCTCTGGCAATTAAGTGCTGCCACCTGGCTTCTGCCAACTCGGGATCCAATCATCTCCATTGGTTTAAGGATTCCAGCTCAGTGACAGCACAGTAATATCTGACCTACAGAGAAGTGCAACTACAGAGCTCTTCAGGGATGATGGCGCTAGTCTCACAAATTTATTTCTCACTGTTCTGGTAAAAGGTGCATCCTCCAGACATTCCTGGTGTGTAAGAGCAGGCTTTGCTTGATAAATCCACTCTAACATTCCAATCTCTCTAAGCCACTAGATCCCCTCATCTACTTTATACCAGGGCAGTTCTGGCATTTCAACCTCAGGTATTGTTGGCCACCTTTTGAGCCGTGTTTCAACCAACCAGCCAAACAAACTGTTAATGCCTTTTCTAACTCCTCAAGCTATAATATTGAATGCAGAATCTCTGCTTATTGGTCTATATCAATAAATTCAGCCTGATCCAGTTTTATATTCCTCCTACCATTCTCCCACACCCTTAAAATCCATTGCCACACATATTCCTGATTTCTGTCTATATAAATTGGAAAACTCATGCAATTCTTTTGGAGTATAATGTACCTCCTCATGGGTGATACCTTGTCCCTCATCTTGTGGGACCTGTTGGGACTTTAGTCTAGTTATAGGTCTGGAAGAAATAAGGGGTGGTAGGGGTGGGTCAGGAAAGGAATTAAAAGTATCTTCCAAGCCATTTTCGTCAGGGCATTCATTTGCAGTTTCATCTAGTAAAATAGGATTAATCACTCTAGAGCTAATCCCTTCAGGTAAACGTTGGGTGGCCAACTCCTCATGGTAATGCTTATCTCTTCGAGTTATTCAACATTCTTTTAAATTGCTAGCGTATATTTTTATTTTAATAGCTGCCACATGAATAACATAAACTTTGCCACTTGAAGCATTTTTAAGTGTAGAATTCAGTGGTAATTGCATTCATGATGTTGTGCTACCATCACCATTATCCATCACTGAAACGTTTTCATCTTCCCAAACTCTGCACCCAGGAAGCAATGACTCCCCACTCCTCTTCTTTCTGGCCCTTGGTCCCCTCTAATCTACTTTCTGTCTCTATGAATTTGCTTATTTTTGATACTTCATATAATGAAATCATACAACATCGGTTCTTTTCTGTCTGGCTTTTTTCACTCAGCATAAGGTTTTTAAGTTTCCTCGGGGTTATAGGATCTTTCAGAACTTTACTCATTTATAAGGCTGGACAATGTTCCCTGGTATGGATATACCACATGTTGTTTCTCCATTCATCTGATGGTGGACACTTGGCCATTGTGAGTAATCCTGCCATGACACTGATGTACAAGTATCTGTTCAAGTCCCTACCTTCAACTCCTTTGTGTGTGTGTGTGTAAGGATATGGCACTGCTGCCAGAATAACTTGCCTAAACTGTCACCATTTCAAACACTTCACCTGAATCAAAGATGAGAATGGCCTTCTATTGCCTGCAAATGAAGTCCAAGCTTCTTGATATTCTAACATCTAACCCCAAGCTGCCTACTGACCTGTACATCATTTCCCATTACTCCCCTCCGAGAACCACTGACAATGGTGAGTGCTGATTTATTTCACTTGTTCCCTGCATCTGTCAAGCCTGCTCTTACCTTCCACCTTCTTTACAAGAGTTTGCCCCCTGCCTGGAGAGCCCCTTTCCTATCCTCTTACTGCAACTCCTCTTGGTGTTTCCATCTGGGAGGGGGTGGTGTGGGCTCTGGAGCCAGATGGCTTGGTTTCAGTCCACTTCCTGCTTATATGATTAAGACAAGTTCCTGCACCTCTCTGTGCCTGAGTTTCCTTGTCTGTAAATAGGGTTACCAGCAGTATCTACCTTCACAGGGAGGCTGTGCTGGCTGCTGAGTTCAGCACGCAGAGCTGACAGCAAGGAGGCCTGCCGAGGATGGATGAGGCCGGCCTGACCCGCTTTCCTGCATGAAGCCTGTCGCCCACCTTCTCCTGGCATCTCTCCCTCCTTCTGCAGAACTCCCGGCCACGTTTCTGTGATAAGCTCAGTTTGCCCCAGGGTGGGGATCTTCTCTTCCTGACCCCAAATAGATTATAAGCCTCCAAGGTCAGAATATACCTACATCCCTTTTGTGAATTCCTAGCACCGAGGGTGTAGGGAGTGTTGAACATTTCTCAACAATAAGGATGGTTGATTTGGAGTGATGTAAGTAGGAGATGGGATAAAGGATATAGACCCCATGACCTCCAGAAAGGAATCTTACCAAGGGGTCAGAGCAAACCCTGTGATTGATAGAAAATGTGAGAGCTGGTAAGTCTGCAAAAATCATTGCTGCCTTTGCCAAAATATGGAATTGAAGATATTGTACCTCTCATATGCAAAAGATGACTTAACAAACCCAAAAGATTTTAAGAGTTGGACTCGGCCATTTTCTTTGGACCAAATTGAGTCAATTTCATCAAAATTGAAGAAGCAGTTGTGCATGTAGATAGAGTCTCTGATGGTGAATTTAATCAAATCCAAATGTCATGCCTTTAGGGATTCACACCATCACCAATTTGATCTTTACGGCTAATTCAAGACCTGCATACATTTTTTTTTTTTAATCGGGAGTTCTTAGCCAGTTTATCTCCCTTGTCTTCTGTATCCAAGAAGTCGGATCTGCCTATCAAAAGGCACTGACACTTCATCGGAATGAAGGCTTTGGCTTTGCCCATGGCTTAGCCATGAAGCCAACATTGAGATGTGGGCATTGCCCAAAGTTAGCTTCCATCAGAAACCCCCAAGGTTCTCTACAGCTGTGACAGCACTGCACGTGCCTGGGCCTGTGGTCTAGGTGTCTGTCTAGCACCTGTGAATTTAGGACCCTTCCTTTTCTAAGAGCACTAGAATGCCTGCTCTCACATCTATTGTATAGAAGGCTTATTCACTAAAACCTTATTACTTTTTTGTGTGTGCTTTAAAGACAATGTGCCTGGAGTGTGGTGAATGCAATCCAACCCAGTATGCCTGTAGTATTTGTCGCTCCTAAATGAACTAGATATGTCCTACAATGGAATTACTAGATTTGTATTAAATTGTAGCTCGGGGACCCACCACCGTGTGATGCTTGCTACTTTCCACTTGCTTTGTTTATGGCAGAGAAGGGAACTGATTAGCATAAAACACAACAAAGTAGTAAAAAGAATTTTTTAGCACCCTATCTGTTTGACCTACTGTTGACCTAGTCTAATTCCTATTCTTCCTGGGATTTTTTAACAGATCATTTTCCTTGTTAAAATGAGGTCAGATTAGAGAATTATGACCCCCCGTTTATTCTGCTCAAAGGACAGTCATTTCTGCTTCTGAAATAATAAGCTCATCTGCACTGAAATCTTTCTTGTTAAATAAGAACACACACTTTGCTTGGCCTCTTAAATTACTACCTGTGCTGTTGCCGCTTGCAGCTCTGGTTACTGGTGAATGAAGGTTTACTTGGCACGTCTCTCTAAGCCCCTGAGAATGATATTGGTCATTCATAAATTGCCTATTGATCAGTTGCAACTAGAAATTAGATCCAAATCTTGAAAGGAATGATTAGACTTTGAGTAACATTTGCCCTGGAAGATTCCGAGGTCTGAGTGCAATCCTCTCACGGCCAGGAGGCTCCTGATTGATGACTCTAGTTTATGCAAAGTTCTCAGAGGTGGAAACGCCAAGTCAGATCCACGAACACTCCATTCCTCTGGAGAAAAGCCACTCCTCCTCCGATTCGCACACCCCTTTCTCAGGCATGGCTCTCCCTTCACACCCAATTTCACAAGGGGATGTTTTTTAGCCAAGAGACTAACAGAATGAAAACAGGCACACACAGACATGATTTATGATCTGTTTAATGTTTAGACACTAGGTAATTTTAAGACTTGATACAGCATACTCAAATAAGGATGCTGGTCTTTTAGTATTTGATATTTAATAATTTTCCTGGCAGTTGTTTATGTGCGTACACACTGGCACATGTATGTAAGAATGTGGCAAAAAATCAAAGCTCTCCAATGGCTGCAAGATGAGTGCCGTGTCCATGTGGCTGTGTGTCTGGGAGTGAGCACAGATGTGTGGGTGTGCAGGAGACACATGGACTGAGCCTAAAGAGCATTACTCTCTTACTCCTTTAAAAATAAAAAAAGGAAGCACACTGAAGCAAATGCTCCGTGGAGCCCCAAACTGATTAATTGCAATGCCAAACAGCTTTATTCTGCTTAATAAGAAATTAGATCACAATGGGGATTTGCAGAAATTACCTTGAAATGTTTGTGTGTTTGAATGATTGAACAGTTTGTGCTATAAAAAAAAAAAAAAAAAAAGATGTCACCCGAGTTTGGTTCCTGAGCTTGCTGGCAAATGTGTGTCAGGCTCATCAGCATTGCAGAAAGGAAATCCTCTCCGGGTCCAGAACATATCTTACCAAGTAGGGGCGTGGTGGGCCTCACGAGGGCTGCACGTTTGCCAATGGCCTCTTCCTCCGCTGATTTGGACGGTGAACATAACGATTCATTTGGAATTAATTAAATCTTGGTACTTATCCTTGGATAAGCTCAGACCCTGGGACAGCATCTTTTAATTATTCACAAACGCTTGCTATGATACATGCAGTTTGTGGGACCAGTTGTCAAAGACGGGGTCCCTTCGACTAAAATCTGAATGCAGGGGTGGCTGACATTTTAGGGAGCCCTCTCGCTTTCATAGGGGAAGGCAGGAAAGCCAGCCTGACGACACGGCTTCATGAATAACTTCTGAAAATCTTTTAAGTCAACCTTGTGTTTCAGTCAACAGGGAAGTTTTGACCCTTGACCTCTCAACAACCATCTGTTTCATTATTTATCTGAGGGAACCAGAGAGTTTTTGTTCTTTCACGAAAGTCCCTAACACCAGGATATTTTTAATAGCGGAAATTTTTCATTCTTGTCACTACGCCTTTTGAAAATACAGGTATTTTTATACGACACGTAGCTAATGAGTGAAACTTCAGAATCCAACCTTTCCTATAATCACGGAGCCGGGCGGAAGAAGACCCACTAGCGAGGAACATGGAAATTAATTATTGAGCTCCCTGTTTTATCCTCCTCCTCTGTTTGATATTCTCTCGCACAGAAGGAGTCAGACAATTAAATCTCTCCTCCCTTCGCCTCATCACAATGCTCCCTGCACCTTTTCTCCCGCTCCAGAGGCCAGGAAGCCTGTCTGTTTGCAAAGGGTAAATTGTAGGGAGAAGGAGATTTCTGGAAAAAAAAAAATAACACGGCAATTCCCTTTTCCTCGACATGAGGATTTTTAAGGAGCCTTCGTAGAAGGTCCCCTTTGGATGCAGCCATTTGCAACGCCCTTGTTGCCCTTTCATCTCCAGGGTCAAAGCTTCTCACAGGAAAAAGTCTAAGGTGGTGGCCTGGGCACCATCGCACCTGGGGGCGTGGACTGTGCGCCCACGGGGAGACTTTCCTTTCCACGTCACTTTATAATCAGCTCTGGTCTCTCAGATAAATACATAAAACCTTCCAACCACGAGTGAAGATCGTTGCATCAATTAATCTGTTTTATCGGACAATAAAGCTGTCGTTGTCTAAACTAGGGTGATTACATCTAGAGCCACGGGTAGATTCCAAGCACGTCTCATCCCAGCTTTAGGCAGTGGGGCATGTGTGTGTGTGTGTGAGCATGAGTGTGCATGTCCTGCGTAGAAGGCTGTGCATGTCCACCCACCTTGGGCTTGGTTGGTTTTCTTTTGCTTGAGATTAAGGTAAAGAAGAAAGGAAGTGAGAAGAGACTCGGGGGAAGTGAGGACACCCACGTGCCAGCCCCAGTGGGGGCTCAGGCCAGACCCTCTGCAGCACTCCAGCCCCATGCAGCACCAGTGCTCGCGTTTCTGTGGGCAGTGTTTTGCACGATCATGATCTGCTCTGGGGCAGGGAACATGCTTGCTCGGGTTCAGAGGGGCCTGTGGTGCTTCCCAAGCCTGGCCTGCAGCCCACCCTCTGGGGCTTATGCCGTGGTTCCGTGTCAGTGTCCGGACCCCCAACCCAGGCCTCAGAAGTGGATCCTTCTGTGCTTAGGAGTCCCACTGACCTTACCCCTGATTAACCCTGAAATTATAAAACAAATCGACACTCCTTTTCCAATACTTCTTAGTGGACCTTTTTTTGGAGGGCATGGGCAGGCACCGGAATGGAACCCGGATCTCCAGCCTGGCAGGTGAGAACTCTGCCTGCTGAGCCACCGTGGCCTGCCCTTCTTAGTGGACTTTTAAAGGAGCTATATTGGGAAATATAGATATAGAAATATAGATATATGCCACAAACACAAAATACGTCATGACAACAGTTGAAGAAGAATTCTCAACTTCATAAGCAGTGGGGTATGGACAAAGTTAAGAGGAGTGTGTACCAAAAAGAACAAACAAGAAAATGGGGGGGAGGGGTTCATATTGTTGGGACAGGTATTTCCCTCTCTCTTTGCAGCAAAGAAGGAATTTCACAAATGGAATCCACATTTTTGCGTCATACTTGGCATATTCCTTGGTGTTGGGCTCATCAGCCTTGACTCTCAGGATGGGTTTTCCTTCCTCAGCTGAGAAACCTCATCAAAATGTGCACTGAAATCCACAGAGAGCAGAATTAAGTTTAAAAACAAAATTATGACCCACAGTGGGGAAAAAACAAAAAGCGCCTGGAAACGGCATTTTGCGTGTAAGGCACTTCCACGGGCCGCCACTCTCACAGAGGCACGGAGGGCGGGGCTCCGGGGACTGCCCCAGCGCAAGGCCTCAGAGCGGCAATGGTCCTCCCCGGCTCAGGACCGCCGCGCCCTCCCCGCCCCGGGCCCCCACCTCTGGGAGACACTGCTTCAGGCTCTGCAAGCGCTGGCCCGGCAGATGGGGACCGCCCCGGGGGCACGCAGGGGGGCCGGTGCTCGGCCTTCACCATCACAGTTACACTTCATGGTCACGACTGCTCGGGAGGGAGGCGACATGACTCCCCAGGGAGATAGCACACACCTGACTCGGGTGTGTCACACGCGTGGAGCTGGACACACCCACACCAGCCTGCGTCCCATCTGTGCCAGCTCCCTGCTGCCTCCAGGGAGAGAAAAAGGCCTTGAGGCTGGGAAGCTCCGAGCCCTGGCTAGGGATGGGCCCTGGTGCCACACGAGCCTCTCCTTGTGCAAGGTGCAGTCCCTGCCTCCCCCCCTCACCTGCCCTCAAAGCAGCCCATGTGACTGCTAACCACAGCTCACAACTCAAAACCTCTGACTATACTCACACGTACACATGCACACACAACCACACACGCGTGTGCACACACTCAAAGCCACATGCTTGCAAGTGTGCACACACTCTCATAGACAACCACACTCACACTCAAATGTGCTGACACGCACATGTACATAGGCACGTTTGCTCATGTACACACACAGACTCAGACCTAGACACACACACTTACAATTACACACTCATGCATGCACACAACCACACTTGCACATTCACACTCACATGCTCACACATACTTGTGCACACTTGCATTTCCAATTACACAGTCCATGAGTGCACATGCTCATGGGTGTACATTTATGCTCACTCATATTTGCTCCTACTCATACCCACATGCACACACTCATATACACACTCACTTTGCTCTTTCATGCATGTACACAAACACACACTCATGCACACCCACCCACTCCTTCGACACCCATCCACACTCCCTCACCTGCTATTTGCCTCTCTCCACACCTGCCCACCTCCCACCCGTCCCAAGTGCAGGAAGGCAGCAGAGTCTGTACCCAGTGCAGTTCTGGCAACTGGGTGGTGACCTGCACCTACTTACTGATCCTGACAGGAAATTCATGAGTGGGCTTTGGCATCCAGCACCTGGCAGCGAGGGGGGCTGACACCTGGCTGCCCCAGCCCCGGGGCGGCTTCCTGATGTGTTGAGAGCATTGGCAGCCTCTGCACCAGTTCCCACTCTCTCTGCCCGGTCATCCGTGTCTTCAGGAGGTACAGGGAAGAAGGATGAAGAGGAGAAAGAGGAGAAACACAAAGCCCATTGAAAGCTGCCCTCCTCCCTCCGACACACACATGCACACACACTCACACATGCGCACACATGCACACGCCCTCTGCCCAGGGCTACACAGAAGGGAGGGCCAATCAGCCTTTAAAGGGACTCCCCACACACTCGGAGAGAATCCACATGTGTTGTCCCACTTCCACAATGGACGGCCTCCCAGGAGGACCGCGTGGCAGCCTGAGGAAGGAGGATCCCTTGTCTCTCGCTGCTTGGTCTCAGCAGGTCATGAATAAATGGCAGCACAAGGGAGTGGAGACAGAGCAGCAGACCTGGGTTCCAGCCACAGGTCTGGCATCTGCCGCGGATTTCTGTGGGAACCCACCTGCTTCTCTCTGGGCACAGTGAGGGGCTCCCACTCGTGCACCTGGCCTTCTTCCCTGAATTGTGTGGGAGGCAGATGAGCTGATACCAGCGCAACCCGCTGTTCCCGGGATGGCCTGTGGTCCTGGGCTGGGCATCTTACCTGAGTTTCACCTCCAGAGGGTCAGGAGAGCCCCCGCCCTTCCCAGCATCTGGGCACTTGCTGTTTTTCTCCGCTGATGGAGCAAAATACCCCTTCTCAAGGTTCGAATGGGTATATTTTTCTCACACAGCCAGAGAGCTTTGTGGTCCTGGGGGATGCGATAGAGCTCGTGGCAGTGCTTCTTTCCCAGGACATGGAGCTCCAGCCCTTCTGCCTCCACTTGAGGACATGAGTGAGCTGGCCAGGGAAGGCTAGGCATGCTCCTTTAGTCCTTGGAGGGGCTGAGGGTGGCACAGCTCCAGCTAAAACCACTGCCACGAGAAGGCCATGTTGGACATGTCTTAAGTCACCCAGTGAGCAGACATGTGCTTTTAAAAATTGTTTCTTTGGTATATCCAAGGGCCACAGTCACTGCCAGTTATTGGTCATTTTAAGCCGATGTGGTGTCTTTGGCCCACCAGGTCAGTGGGGGCAGGACAGGAGGGACCCAAGCTGCGTGGGGGAGTCACAGCCAGTGAGTTGTGTGTCATAAGGTGGGTTCTGACACCGAGTCGGCCGCGATGTCAGGTTTCAGGGCCGCAACACCCACAGCACAGAGAAGGATTCGTCAAAACACCCGGGCAACTTCTCAGGTAGTTTGTCTCCATGATGTGGTTTCCATAGGAAAACGCTGCTTTCCACAGCTCAAAGAAAGGCCAGCTTTATTGCATCAGGAAAACCAAGTGTCAAGAAGAGTGATTTGAATTTTCACTTTTTAGTGGGATATATTGGTTTTGTACACATTTAGCCATGGGTCCCAGATTTTCAATCAAAGTTACTAAGTACAGGAAAAGGGAGATGAAAGGAGAGGATACAGAAACATTGTCTGCAGGAAAGTTAGCTGTTTGAGGTGATGGAAGATTTACCGTATCTTCATCAGTCTTTCTTGAGTCTCATGGATACCATGGTGACATGCGCACCATTTGGCAAAAGACACATTACAGGGAAGCCACCTGGGGTCGTGCTTCATCCCAGAACCATGGGTGCTCTTGTGGTCTCTGCTCTCCACCTATCTCTGCACCCCGAATCCTCCTATTGAGGTGACAGGGACCAGGGGCCAGGGGACATTTGCTGATGAAAATATCAAGAAAGAGGTGATGGAACAAATTGAGAAATTAAATTGTAATAAATTACTGAGGCCAGATGGTATTCAGCTGAGAGTTGTAGAAGAATGAAAGACTGAAACAGCTAAGCAACTAATAAAAATATATAATTTAGCCTTTAAAACGGCAATGATCACCAAAGGATGGCCAGTCATGGAACTGGATTTTACGGAGTCATCACAGGCCACCGTCGATATGCAAGCCTTGTAATTATTTTGCAGTTGATTCCTTACACCCATGACTATACAGAAATGCCCCTGAGTTTGTGTGCTAATAACTTGGAAGAGATGATAAATGTTTGTATGGAAACGGGGCCAAATTATTTATGTTAAGGAGGAAAAACAAACAGAACAGTCACTTGGCAACCCTGCCGATGTTCCGAGTGGAAAAAGGACTCACAATGTTTGTAAACGTAAAGGCCAAAGGGAGCCAGAGGGCTGATGTAACGCTCTGGAAATGTCCGACTCCTAAGCCCCCCAGCTTCCAGCCCCCAATGGGTTGTACACTCGGTGTTGAGTGCAACTTTCCCCTCTGGCAAATTTTTATCCCTGTTGTGGAGCTGCCAAATATCCCAGGCTGGTTTTAAAAAATAAATATATAAATATATCTTTAATTAAGAGTCAAACAGCAAATTGGGTGAAAGTAATTGCAGTAAATATGACCAAGGGGTTAACCTTAATATGCAAAAGGCTCTTACAAATCAGTTAGAAAACCTGAATAAGCCACCAGATAAATGGGCAAAGGGCATAAATAATTCACTACAAAGAAAACCCCTTAACTAATAAGCAGAAGAGAAAACACTCAGCCTCAACTAGATACCAAACATATGTAAATGTAAACACATTTGAAGATATAATTTTCCACCCATGACATTAGCAAAATACTAAGGATAATATTCATTGCAGATGTGGGACAATGCGGGGACGATGCTGGGAAGATGTTGGTGAAAGTGCAAATATCACAACCTTCAGGGACATCAACTTGACAGTATGTTCCAAGAACATTTATTTCCAGGTCACAAGGAAATAGATAATGATATAAGGAAATAATATCAAATATAATAAGTGCTTTAAAGTACAAATAACAGTAATGGAAGTCACCTCCAGAGTCAGGGGTAGTCAGTAGTTAGAAATTGTGTTCTGCCCACACGTGCATTATTAGCTCTTCATTTAAAACCTCAAGTGAAAAAAAGTTATGAGCTTTGACAGAAATAAACTGATATGGAAGTAGCAAGGATTCTCTTGGTGGTCAATTTATAGATAATGCTCGTTTTGTTCTCTATAGTTTTCTAAGCCCTTGATGTTTCATGAGAGTCTGGAATAGGGACACTTGGGCACTGGAAAAAATCAAATGCACCAAGTCAAATGCCTTTACTTTTTACTTTCCTGAGCAGATTAAACCATATGCAGAAGGCAATGTCATGAATTAAAGAGTTGAAGCTGTTTACCAAAGTCACAGACCAAGTCATGCATGGGACTTGATTCCTTTCATTTAATTGCACTATCCATGCAAACTCTTTTTGTTTGCATTTCGGCTCCCACTTAGTACATGCTTATTGAGTGACAGGTACCGGGCCAAACGCTTTACATGTCTCATCTCATTTAGCCACATTGTATGAGATGAGATCCTTCCTATT
>PVIY010035539.1:0-26200 GCA_004026745.1 Myrmecophaga tridactyla
GATGCTAGGAGGAGGAAGAGCAGCTGCTAGGGGCTGAAGCGAAGGGGGGGTAGGGGGATTGCTGCTCTGGAGTGTTCACGATTGAAACAGAAAGGGAAAGATAACAACCAGCCGTTTCCTGCGTGCTCTGCTGTTGGTGCACACAAAATATCCTGGGCAAACCCCTTGGCCCTATTGTGCCCTGCACCCCTTTAGGTTTACTGAAAGATCCTGGGAAGAAGGGGAGGGAGGAGACCCCCAGGGACCCCGGCCCCTCCTTTCAAGGAGCTGGCATTTTTTAGTTGTTAGTCTTCCTGCCTCCTTTTTTAAAGCGTTTCTAAGGCAGCCTGATCAGGAGACTGACAACAACCCGCCTTCTGACAGAGCAAGGAGGACATGATGGGGGCGTGTTCCTTGCTATGTAGCTAGCTGCAGCGTCCCCTTTCCCTGCCTCTCTCTGCTCTATCTCCACCTCCTTTTCCCAGCCTTCAGAAGGCAGCTGCAGTCAGCAGGGTTGTTTGAGACTATTTATTGGTTGCTGTAGATTATTATTTTTTTTTGAAAGGCCAATTCTGTATTTTTTAAGCTAACAACACAGATCCCATGTAGTTGGAGAACCAAAGGCCTCATACATGACAAAAAGACTGAACCGTTCAGGTTACTTGCATGGAGTTGGTGCTTAAATGTGAGTTGATTTTGCTTTTTTAAAAAGATACAGCAGCAAAAAATAAAAAAATAAAAAAAAATAGACTTACTGACATTTCATTTACCTGCTTATTTTCAAAATTGAGACTTGCCTGGTTATATGTAGAATTTTAGCCCCATGTAAATTTGAGTATAATAAGAAAGTCTCTATCTTAGGAGAAGATAGTCTATTTTAAGGGAATCCTAAGAAGCATTTTCTTCTTATTTAGCATGCTTATGTATTTTTATTGAAGGACCAAGTGTTCACATTCCAAATGTTATCAGATATTCAAAAGCAAAGTTTTATGCTGACAGCATCCAATCATAGCTTTTCAAGAGACTGGTTAGAAAGAGAGACACCTGGATTCAGGGACCTAATGTCTGGGCACCAGAATATTTTATCTGTTGGTCTTTGACAAATCACCTTGAAAGTTTTAATCAGGTGCTAACATTTTCTTCGCTACTGGCATTATGAGAGGATTGTAAACTGGTGGTTTTATTTCTCTTGACAGTGGTCTATAGTGTCAAGTTTGGCAAGGAATTGCAGTTATTTCAAAAAAGTTCATATTAAAATGAGTTTTGTTTTGTTTTGTTATTCCTTTAAAATGTTTGCCTGAACAGTAGTTGCTACTATACTGTGTGAAGAGTAGTTGATTCCTTATGTTAAACTTCAGTATTTTTTTTCTGAATTGGGCTCTAATGAGCTGTTGTTCCATTGATAACATTTTTATGTGGTAGTGTGAGTTCTAGGATGGGTTGATGGATTAGGTTGATTAGTACTTAAGTTCTAAACATAGTGATTATATGGAATGAACCGGTAACTTTGCAGGGTAGAAACCAATCATCTTGTTACGTAGTCTTACAAATCAATGATATAGTTCTAGAAGGGAAGTTTAGGGCTCATCTCACCCTGGGTCAACTTACTTACAGAATTCTGAAGAGAAAACTTTCTTTAGCACTCCCTCAGAACCCTCTCACAGCTCTGTATCAGGTCTTGTCTGGATTCACTAAGAAGTGGCTTATGTGACCCCCAAATGATTCTAGCCTCTTTAAATTCTGGTTTGGTTTAAGTGAATAATGACTGCATCTATAACAAAACCTAAGTTAATAATCATAAAACTAGTAAATTAAGGTGCTTGAAAGGTGTCTGAACTTCCACCATCTTTGATCTCCCTTTAGCCACAGGAAACTCATCCTTTAATGCCACAGGTTCTAACTTCCCTCACATTAAATATCTCTTTGGGTAACAACTACATGTAAGAGTTCTTCATGACAAAATTCTGGTAGATTGGGATTATTTTTAAAAATACGTAGGTGTTGCTCGTCTCCTATTTGGGCTCTCTGGATGGCTAGTAGGAAATATATTTCAAGTTTTATATTATACTGTAAGAAGTCACAGAGGTCTTTTTCCTGACTTCTCTTCCCCTGTCAGTATCCCACTTTTCTAAGGATTGTCTTAGGTAATGTTCATGCTGTTTTACTTTGTCATCTCAATAAACATAATACAGCATCCTCACTGTTGACTAGAATTTGGACTATTTTAATATGAGCTGCAGAAACAGTTTATCAGCAACTACTCTTGATTCGTTTCATAATCCAGTTACCTTCCCTACCACCTCACAGGATGTTAAAGGCAAAATTTCCACCCTGGACATAGCATGGCAGATGTTAATTAGATATAGATTGAAACTGAATTACAACATTGGTTTCTATTTGTTTTCATTTGACTGTGCAGTTTAGTTGAGGAGGATTAAGGTGGGCTTTTGAGGTAGGCTTAGAAAAGATGGAGACTGTGATTTTTTTTAATGGTTTATTTTTTGTCGTTCACTGGGCATATGTACCAAAAGTGGCAGTTGCTCCTTCGTTGCTTTTCACTGCTAAGTCTCAGCTTGGCAGAAAAAAACTGAAGCAAAGAATACAAGTGGAGTAGAAAGAACCCTGAAGTACAAGTCATGGACCTGGACTCTCATCTTCTCTCTCCCTGACAGTTCTGTGGCCTTGGGCAATTCGCTTTTAACCTTACTTCTGACCTGTAAAATGAGAGGGTTGGACTAAAGAGCTCATGAATGTTTTTTTCTGCTCTAGTATTCTGATTCCTTTTATTATGTATATATTTTTGGTCAGGTTGGAAATTCTTATTTTGAGTTTATTTAAAGAGTCAGTCAGCAGGCCTGTTTGGGTAATTTTTTAATATAAAATTGAACGGTTGTCCATTTAACTGTCATTATCATTAGGAAAGGAAGTTTCAACTTGGGAGGAAAGCTTTCATTGTATAGGCAAAATATAAGGACTTACTATATATAAGTTATTTGCTGAAGTTGACCATTTCCAAGAAAAATGAAAAAGCTTTGAGAGCTTCCTGACCTGCAGACATTTTTTTTTTTTTTTTTTTTTTTGGTGTTTAGAGACTTTCTTGTTAGGCTAAATTTGTTTTCATTTTTACAGTGTTGTGTATTCTCAGTTGTCCAAGAGGGAAGTATTTTCAGTCTAGGCGACATATTCCTTTAGTTATGTGAGCTTTTAAAAATCAAAAAGAACAATCTACTACACCAATGTATTTATAAATCAAAAGTGATAGTACCTATGTTGCAGGGAGTAGTTGTTAATATGTTCTGAAATGAAATACTTTGGCTTGTCTTGAGTCAGAATTGCAGTCTTTAGAACTTTTCTTCATCTGTTACTGAAAACCATATCCCCATCTTTCACTTCTATTTAATTTCATAAGGCACATGGTTTTATAGGAAATAATTATTCACAAAATAGTGATTTATCTTCTGATTGGAAGTTGAGGGGAGAAAACACTCTCACCTTGAGTTAATTCCCATCTCTTTACTCACCTTGGAGCAGGTGTGCACAGACTCTATACCATTTGCCTTCCTTGCCCTGTGGCTAGAAGGAGTGGCACCAGTTCTTTGCCTGCTCCAAGGCATAACAGACTGCAGTGCTTCTCTGCTGTGTTTTAATTGTAGGTCTTCCTAATTAAGATCTCTTTGTGCCTGCCCACATTCCACTACTGTTGGCACAGAACTTCAGCCTCCTTCTAGCATTTAACTGAAGGGCCTTCTTTTGGGCTTTTTGTGAATATCTTGTCTCTTTCCATTCTTTTTCTGCCAAGGAGGAGAACCCAATGGCTAGAACTTTGGGAAAAGGGGAAGCTTTGTAACAATCACCTTTTTGGGAGGAATTATTCTAGGATTGTTGGAATGGGACCTTCCTTTGTTTGCATATGTTATTTTCAGGGATTAAGAAAGGTTAAATTACTAATGACCCTGGCAGACTTACCTACATTTAAGACAGATTTTTAACCCTTTAGGCACTAGGAAGAAAGAGGATGCTTAAGTGTTACTATTAAAAAGTATTTCCTTGGATCTTATCTAGACTGGTTTATGAAGCTTTATCAAAATTTATCATGGACTAAATCAAAGGCTTGTGATTTCTGTGGACTTTTAGATTGTGAAGACAAGTGAAATTAGTATTTGTTCTTAAATTGTATCAGATTTTGAAACAGGTTGGATGAAAGTTAATTTTGAGATTTGAATTGACTTTTTTGATTTGAAAGGCTTTAGAGGTTCTAAAAATTTTTGTGTTAACTAAGAATATTCTTGAAAAGCTCCGATATTTCTTAAGAAATTCAGGAATTGCCTTTGCTTTTAGAGTAGTTTCAGAATAGTAACCATTTTTCTGGAAAAAAGTTTCATTTTAGTGTCCACTGTATTAGTGCTCAAAATTCATCATGTCCTTTAATAGATCTACATGTAGCGTGCCAGAGGAAATGCAGTCTTTTTTTTTTAATTTGTTTTTTTATTATAAACCAAAACAACATATAACATGAACATTCTTTTTTTATATATATATTCATCATCATGATAATTTCTTAGAACATTTGCAACAATTCAGAAAAAGAAGTAAAAAGAAAACAGAAAAAAATCATACATATTAGGCCTAATTTTAAGTAGGCTTAGTCTGTCCTTTGCGGGGATTAGTTTCATATGAACAAACCCCAAGATTGAGGGCTCGGCCTATTGATTTGGTTGTCCCCACTGCTTGCGAAAATATCAGAAGTTCTCCAAATGGGGAAGTTGAGGAAATGCAGTCTTATTAAGAAAAAGGAATCTTAAATCCTTCACCTGGGTTCTGATGGTTTCATTGATCAAATTCATCTGATGCTGGCACACAAAGGGCTACTTTTTTTTCTTATTGTCATTTCATTGGTTGTGAAGAAGGCCTGAAAGAAGGAAGTACAAGATCTTTTATAGCATGCATTAAATAAAGCAGGAGGCCTGTGCTCTTATATGTGAGTGGGTGGTTTTATGGCCTAATTCTCTAATTACCGGCATTTATGACAGTGTGGATGCTACTGGCCCTGTGGCTGAAGTTGATTATGTTGGGAATAGGGAGAGAAAAGGATCCTTTTGTTACTCTGTTCATTTCCCGCCTTCAGTAAGGTGTCTGGGAAAGCCCGGAGGCTTTCAGATACCTGGACTGAAGGAGTGACATCCCATAAAATGGTTATGCGTTTAAAAAGGATGAGCTGCTTTTCTTGACCTATCCAAAGAAATCCATACCGCCACTGTTAAATATTTCAGTGAGCTTTGTACCTTGTCAGGTTACACACCAGAGGAAGCCAACCGTGAGGGTACAAGCCTCTGCCAAATGTTTGCTTTTAAAGACTAAGACATTTGAAAGAATTCTGTTGTGTGATTTGTAGTTGTTTTGGATGTTGTAAGTCTTCTTGTAGGATTAGTATGAAACTGCTTGGAAACCAAACGGTTTATATTTTAGATGTTGAATATACTGCAATAATAAGTTTCAGTTTTAGGGAAACAGTTAATAAAGGTATAAATGTCAGAGTTAGTTGGCAATTTTCTGTGCTGTGTGTGAAAATTCCCCTTTCCTTGAAATGAGTAGTTGTTTTTCTATTTGACCAATAGACTGAAGGGATTTCCCCAGATAGCTTACCTTTAAATATCGCTACAGCAAAACCCTATGAGGTACCAGAGGGGTAGCATCTATTCCGCTGGCATTTATTTCTGGAGTTGGAATTTCTTTCCATATTATTTTATCTATTTTCTTGCATTTTTGGTTTTGTGTTTTGTTGACATGTTTGGTTGTAAATATTTTGATGTCTTTCAGCAATGAGAACTATGAATCTTTCTAACAGTTGCCCTTTTAGAAGAATCTTTTGTCAGGTATCCATGTTTTGTTAAAGTGTCATTGTTTTCTTCTCATTTTACAGCACCAAAACAATTTTGACTTTGTATCTTGTATTAGGAGAGTTATTTTAATACTTGAGTGTTTTTGGAGAAAAATTTTTCTTTAGGCTCTCCTTTGTAATATCTCACTTCTAAAAACAAGGGAGAAGTTCATCACAAATATCTATAATAAATATCACATGTAGAGGGGTATTTTGTAAAAATAATTATTTACAAATGCCTATATTCAACTTCTGTTTAACCATGAGTATTGACTAATTTTTAGATGAAACACACATATACAATTTTATCACTAGATTATTGCCTTTAATTATAAACAGTGAAACCATGTAGATAATATCTCTTAAACTTTCGTTAGGAAATCCTTTTGTAATCTCTCTAGCTAGGATTTTTTATTTGGGTATAACATACCTTCATAAAGGAGGGAGGGAATCTCATAATCTAATCTGTTTTGGTGTGAGATGGTATAATATGGTAATTAAGAGCTGCTAAGAATGTAGACCCTGGATTTAGACAGCCTGGGTTCAAATCTTGGCTCTGCTACTTATCAGCTGAGTATCGTTAGAAAAGTTTCTTAACTTCTCCATGCCTCTGTTTCTTCACTTGCAAATTAGGTGTGATTATACTTCATGAGATGATTGTGTGGCTTACTTAAGATAATGCATACAAAATACTTAGCAGCATGCCTAGCACATAGAAAGCCCTAAATATTATTAGGACTGAAAGATTGAAAAGATGTGAGTGCTGTAATCTGGACTTTAGATTCTTGCTTTTGGTCTGAATGTCAGGTTCATCAGTAAGCTAGATGAAACCAAATTGAAGTCCAGCCAGTCTACTTGGTAACAGTAGGTACCACTGGCATCCAACTAAGACATAATTAAAGACCAGTCAAAACAAGGAAGGGAAAGAGAACAAGACAGTAAATAGGCAGGTATATGATACCAAGGAATTAGTGCCACCAGGAGTTGCCTAGTTTATCAGGCCAAGAAAGCTGTATTGGGATTGCTACGCTTGGTCTTTATAACTAGTGCTCCTCATCTTTTTATGAGTTTGAGCACTTGGTTATCCCTTGTACCAGCTCTAGGGCTGTTCAGGATTCTTGGCCCCCAGGTTCAGATGCACATTGTCTGTGCTTGGTAGCTATTTGACATCTGTTGTTAAGCTACAGGTTGGGGAGAGTAAATGAGAGATTAGTGCATTTAGCAATTTCATTATAGAAGAAATGCTAAGTTTGTAGGTTAAAAGTTCAGGGGGCTGGAACTATTCTTGAGAAATAAAAATATCCGCAAGTAAGAATAGTCAAAAACAGATTAAAATTTAGTAATGACTAGTAATGCTTAAAGAGGAAAAATAATAGTACTGCTGTACCTCTCTTTTTTTTTAAATATTTTTATTGACAGATCTACACTCACATACATTCCATACGTGGTGTTCTGTACCTCTCTTAAAAAACAGTTTGTTATGATACTCAATACTGAAAGATTCACCATCTTTTACAGATGAAGAAACTTAAGTATGGGCGAGTTAAACAGTTTTCCTCAAGTCATATGACTAGTGAGTGGCAGAGCTGGAATTCGAACCCGAAACCCCCATCTGTTTTAAGCTTATTCATGCTCTCTGCACTGTGCTATCTTCAACTCCTTTTTCTTCTCACCCCCATCCAATTAATTTCCAAGTCTTGTCCATTATCCTACTATAGTATCTCTAATCTGTCCCTATTTTTCTGTTTCTACTGTCCTAGTTTAAATTTTTGTTACCTGGGCATGGATCATTGCAGCAATCTCCAAACTGGTCTCCCTGCGTTCTTTTTTATTCCACACAGTGTTGCCAATGGTTCTCTTAAATACAGAGCTGATTATGTTATTTTATTCCTAATACCTTTTGATTTCCCACTGAATATAAGATAAGATTTTAAATTCTCACCCCTTCATAATTTAGCTGGCATACATTTCTACATTTTGGTCCTTATCTCCTGAATGTACATTCTCAACCATATGCTTCAGCCACATTGGACTACTGAACTATGACGTGTTCTCCACAGTCTTTGTGTACCTGATTTTATACCTTTGCTAATGCCTCTCCTTTTTCCCATCTTGGCTTGTGTCTGGCTTATTCATCTTCCATGGCTCCTCTCAGATCCCCAGATCCCAACTCTTTTAGGAAACCTTCACAGAAGCACTACTGTTGAAACTCAACTTCTCCTTTCCTGTTTTTGTATTGTACTTTATATATTACCCTTAAAGAATCCCAGGTTATCTTGTGTTATATGTTGTAAATAATAATGAATGTGTTTGTCTTTCTCCCTTTGGATTGTGACTTCCTTAAGACATGGACCATTTCTAAATCATCCTTTATGCTTTATATTGTTTACAATGGTGACTTTTCAGATAGGAGGTGATCAATGAATGTTTGTTGAATTGAAAATTTGGTGTATATGCAACTTTTTAGGAATACTGTGCAAAGACATTACATAAGTGGTAGAGTTTGTATAAGACTATTAGGATAATTTTGACTAATTAAAAAAGTAGAACTAATTTAAATATGGCAGTGGGATATCTGAAAGCCATCCAGGACATTTCTGTAAAAAAACTGGGGTTTTAAAAGTGATGTTGAGATATCCTGATGGGATGGTATCATCTTTTATGTTAACAATGTTTAGCACTGATCATCCCCTTACTTGAGTGTTGTTTCCATTTCTAGGTTCCTCAACTTAAAAGGGATGAGGAGACTTTGGAGACGGTTCTAAGGAGACTCAAAAGATGGTTGATTATATGATTGGAAGTCAGTCCTATGAGGAAAGGTTGGGAGAATGAAAGGTTAAGAGGCAACTTAATTAATAACTCTTCAAAAAGCATGAATGGATCCATTATTGGGAATGGTAACCAGCTGTTTCCTAGCTCCCTTGACACTAAAATAAGAGAAGATAGATTCAAACTGAAGCAAGTTCTTTGTGAAAAGAACTTGTTCATGAAGACCATCATTATAACTATGGTAGGAAGGTTACTAACAAATTTTATCATCGCTAGAGGTGAATGTTAATGTACAGTCCTTTCTATAGATATATAAAATGACCTCTCAAGCTGTCTTCCCATTCTTTGAAACAATAAATGTATTCTTATTAAATTCCTTGAGGGTATAGATCATGTTTTATACTTTTTTATATATCCCCAAGACAGTCTAGGGTCCCCCTGGCTCCCTAAGAAGTATTTGATTTGAATTGTCAACGTATGACAATAATTAATTTTCAGGAGTAAACTTCCAGAGAACTCTCTTTATGAAATAATAACTTTTTAGTGGATTTATAGGAGAATAAAAATTTAGTGAGTGGAGCTAAGAGAGAAATCTTAAACATTAAGAGAAATCAGGGGAAATAATAGGTGTGATCTCAATATAGGAAACATAAATATTAGTAGCTTTTATGTCAGTTTTCAATTTCAATTTAAAGAGATGTGCTTCCAAATATTCCCTGTTAAGGTTTTCACTTCTTGTGGATATATTAGAACAGGTGCTTGTAAGTCCTTTCCAATCTAATCTAAGTTTGCTTCATATGAATTAGTGCTACAAAGTCCCCTGACCCTTGGCTTTTGAGGCTGTGTAGAGGGTTTGCATTACTCAGAATGAAACTTTTTAAGATATGTTGGGTTGCAGAAAGCATTTCCTGTACAGTCACAATGAAAACTGTGAATTGGGATTATTCATATAGATTACCAAAAGTCTAGGCAGAGCTGATATTAACCCCAGGCCGTTTTCCTACCAACTTTTGGCTCCAAAACCTTGATTGGTCTACTGTAATGTGGGGACTTTTGCATTTCACACTGACATTGTGTGTCAATTTCTTCTTTTAGGTGAGTTGATAGTTGGTTTATTTGAGGTTGGTTACATAAATATAATCTTTCCTAAACTTCATGCAGTGAATGCTGTCCACTCTTAACCAGTTAGGCAGTCTCATAAAATGAGTCGAGTTCACCAGTGAAGTTGGGTTGTTACAGGACTTCTGCAAGTGGTGGTAAAGTAATGCACAGTTTGACTTCCTAATTCTAAAATTGTAGGTGCCATTTGAGGAATTCTGGGAATTGGAAATATACCAGATTCATACTGCTTTTCCTATAAATTATAGTTGCTAGTCATGTAGGTATTAATTCAGAAAGCAGAAGATTATAAAAGCAAAGAATTCTCTTACGATTTCCTATTCTACTTGAGGGACTCTCAAGTAATAAAAATTCCCAGGGACTTTTTTAAAAAAATAGGTTAATGCCAACTAATATGGGTGTCTCAGAATGTGATGGTAAACTCTCAAATATGATGTGATATGCAGAAGAGGCTGATTGGTTTTTCAAAACATTAAGAACATAAAGCTTTCCAACATATATCTGAACATTAACTCCTAAAAATTAATTTAGTAGGTCAAAACTGTGTTGGCTAATTTGATAGCTTTGTTTTTTTTTTTGCCAGTGGGAATTTTCACTTTTGTCATGTAATTTCCATTGCTTCTTCAGAAAACTGACTTTACTAAGAGGTAAATGCTATTTACCTTTAGAGAGAAGGAAGTTGTGGATTCTTCAGTTGGTGTTGATCACTCAGCAGCCCATCTTCCTAGAAAGAAAGATGCAGCCTTGCAACATGACTTTTGTACCAGAATAAAGACAACAAGCTGGAAGAGAAAAATTGAATTCTAACCGTAGAAATATGAGGATATAATGAGAATATAGCTCATAATGAAGTTGACTACTTAAAGTTGGCATGTGGCATATTTGTGTAATAAAAAGAACCATCACTGAAAACAATGTTGGTGTTTGTTTGTTTGTTTAGTTTTTCCAGACTACTTAAATGGATCTGGACATTTTGTCGTACTTTCCTGTTAGAAATTTCTTAGAAATTAACTTAATTTCCTACAGTATATAAGTCAAATGGACTTTTTTCTTCCATATCAGCAAGCACATAAACCAGTTCAGACTTAGAACCTAAGGAGTCTGGAAGTGTACCTATCTTGATCTTTATTTTGAAAGATCCTGCAAGGTAATTTGGGTCATTGCCGAGAATCTGTATAGCTTTCTATCTGAAGTAGTGCATTCATTTAGGTTTTTTTTTAAAGACCATTGAGCTACTTTATGACCACCTCTTTTTCTGAAGCGGGATAGGTAGGGTTCATCTCTTTCATTTGCTTAGCTCTTTTGAGCATCTTTGCTTCTTGGTCTTGCTGACATTGAGTGAAGTTGAAGGGCGCTACCTCTTTAATTAAAAAGTGTGTGCCATTTCTGTTTCTTAGGTGCCAGCTGCTAGGTAGAATTGAATTAAATATTTGAAAATGGGTTGATTCTTGTGTGGGTGAAAATTTTACCCTACTATTGTTATTGAAGAGCAGCGCATGTTGTCTTTGCACTCTTTAATCCTTTGTGACCTTATTGTTAAAATTTCTCAATATCAGGCAGAGATCATATTTAAAACAGTTTAAATCTCTTCCTATCTATTATTAATTCAAACAACCATTATTCTCTTTGATCCACCAGTAACCAGAGAGAATCTGTCCTTGCCCCTACCTCTCACAATTTGTTCACTAGAGTCTATGATATGAGTTCAGTAACAGCATACATTTCTTGACTGGTTTATGCTTAAGTATATTACACTTTTCCCTTCTCACAGATAGATTCAGTAGCATTATTGTTATGTTGCACTTTTGGAAATGATTTACAGGTGTCACCACATTTTATTCAATGACAGCTGATGAAAATGTGCTTGCAAAGAGGCTCATCTTCATTCCAAATGGCATTCTTAAATATAGCACTTTATAAAATAAGGGATGAGAGATTGGAAACCTAACCCAATTTTCAAAGAACATCTTTTATGTACCAAGCAGATGACTAAGTGCTGGGGCTTTAGAACTGAACGAGGCTCTACCGTCATGGCATGTATTATCCAATGACCTCAACTTAAAATACGATATCAATATAAGTAGTAAAATTAATTGTAGTACTTTGCAAGATACTTTAGAAATTGGTAATTTCAAGGTTGAGACCCTCAAAACTAATATTAACAATTATATTTGGGAGCAATTCAGCTAGTATTCTTCATTTAATGACTTATTGATGGTTGAAAGTTAAGTCAGTTATATCAAAATGTGATCTAAGGATCAAAATATTTGAAATATTCTCTTTAATAGCTTTTCCCTTTCTGTTGAATGTAAAATTATGTACTACTACAATTTCTGCTGCCGTCTATAGTTGAAGAAATACTCCTTTCCTGTCTTAAGGCCCACCTCTCCACTTGTGCTCTGGATCACATCCCCTCTCACTACTCAAGGTTGTTCCTGCACTTATCCCCTCTCTTCTATCAGCAGTTTTTCTCACAACTGGATTGGTCCTATCAACATGGAACTATCAATATAATCCATATATTAAGACCCCACCCCTCCTCTAACTACCAACCAATTCTCTGTTCGCATTCACAGTGAAACACCCTGAAAATGCTGCCTGTAATTGTTGTTTCCACTTTCTTACCTCTCCTCCGCCACTCAAATTGGGCCACTGATGCCACTGAAATAGCTTTTATCTAGGTCCTCAAGGACTTCCGTATTCTCCGATTGGATAGATAATTCTCAGTTCTCATCCTATTAAATCTTTTGGTGACATTTGAATCAACTAAATGCGCCCTTCACGAAAAGCTTTTCTTGGGTTCTGTAACACTGTACTTAACTGATCTTCTTAGTCTTTGGCTATTAATTTTCAATATCCTGTATGGCGTCCTTCCTCTGCTTAGCCTGTGAATATTGGAGTCACTGGGAGTGTACCCTTTGACAACCTACTCTATCTACATACTCTTTTTAGGTAATCTCATCCTGCCCTCATCTATAGGGTGAGCACGATTAAAACTGGCTCTATCCCTGAATTCCAGCTTTCATTTCCAGACTTACAAATCCAATTCCTTATTTAACATTCCTACTTTGTTAATAATAAGAGTGGCTAACATTTATTAAGTGTTTATTGTGTGTCAGGCACTATTCTGAGCACCTCACATGTATTCTCTCACCTTGTCGTCATGACCACCCTCTAAGGTAGCCACTGCTATTCCCATTTTATAGGCAAGAAACAAGTATATGTTGAAGCATTTGGATGTTTAATAGGTATTTTGCATTCTCCCTCAAACGTTTTACATTCTCAGTTGCCTTGTTAGTCAGTGATGCCCCCAGTTGCTCGATCCTACAGTTTGAGTAATCATTAATTTCTTTCTTTCATTCACATCCCAAATCTAACCCATTAGCAAAAATCCAACTTCGTCTTATCGGCTCTACAACCAAAACCCCAGGTTTGTCTGTTATCTTCTTTAAAATAATCTCTGTTATCTCCCTGCTTGTGTTCTTGCCTCACTAAATGCTTGTTCTTCATCCGGCAACTATACCCTCTGAGAATAAAGCAATCGTATCATATTATTCCCTCACTTAAATTCATTGAAGTTGCCTCACTGCCAGAATAAATCCAAATTCCTTACTAAGGCCAACAGGCCACTCCTGATCTGGCCTCTGATCAACCTGATTCTCGAGCACCCTCTCTTCTCATTCTGACACACTTCTACTTCAGAGCCATGCTGGCCTTCTTTTGACTTTCATACATGTCATGCTTGTCGTTGTCTGAGCCTTTGGACTTACTGTCGCGCTAGAACACAACTCTACCTAGATCGTTAAATGTCTTGCTTTTTTCACCATTTAGCTCTAACTCAGGTATCAGCAGAACTTTTCTGCAAAGAGTCTCTGTTGTAACTATTCAACTCTGCCATTGTAGTACAAAAGCAGCCATACACAATCCATAAATCAGTGATTGAATAAACAAACTATTTATGGACATTGAAATTTGAATTTCATATCATTTTCATGTTAGCTCATGGACCAAACAAAATTAGTTGGTAGGCTATATTTGACTTGCGACCTGTAATTTGCCAATCCCTGTATATAGCTGCCTGGTCTAAACTTAAATCCATCACCTCAGAGAAGCCTTTCCTGACACTAGTGAAAATAATCCTCACAGATCACCCCAGTCGATCCTTCTCGTGGCCCTAGTTTCTTCTGTTACGTGTTTGTTTTCTCTTTCTTTCTGTCCACTAGATTGTTCCTCATGGTACAGGAATTTTATCTCTTTACGTGCATATCTTTTGAGTCTAAATCAATGCCTGTCAATAATAGGTACTCAGTAAATACTTGTTTACTTGAATGCTTGAATGCTGATTAAATGCCAATCACATTTTAATTAAGACTGTAGACTGCTATCTGGTTTCCCCTTATTTAGAAACTTTCCTATTCTAGTTCTTTATATAGACCCCTTTCAGATTAATACCATTCCTATGCTTGAGAACCTTTAGTAGCCCCTTACTGTGTCGGCTTTGATTATACCATCCTAGAATTGATGAGTTTTTGATATTTCATTTGTCTTTTTTTTTTTTTTTAATATGGGCAGGCATCGGGAATCGAACTCGGGTCTCTGGCTTGGTAGGCGAGAACTCTGCCTGCTGAGCCACCGTGGCCCACCCTCATTTGTCTTTTATCTTGGCCCTGCTGTGGCTACCCCTTTCCAACCAAATCAGTTTTTACTAATCCTTGCGTCCAATTTTTCTACTTCCCATTGTTTTCATTTCCCTCCTCATTACTCTTAATCAGTCATTGTCCATTACTTTCTTCATGATTTGTTTCCTTCAGAGATATATTCTTAAAAGTTTCTTTTATTTGTGAACCTGTTTGAGAATCTGAAGAAATCTCTCCCTTGGGCTTGGTACTCATTCCCTCCCACTGTCTTCCTCTACCCCTACCCTTGCCCTTTTGCATTTATTTATTACCCCTCTGCTTTTCAGGATTTTGTCTCTCTTCTTCCCTGCTGCTGTGTTCCCTTCAGCATATAAACATAATCAACTCAAAAAAGTAATTCTTCCAAGCTAGTCTTTCCTTGCTTTGTGCCCCATCCGTTCTCCATATTTCTGAGTTTTTCAAAACAGTCTATACTTATTTCCATTTTCTCACTTTCTAATCACACCGTAACCCATGGCAGTTTGGCTCCTCCTGCCTGGAACACTGCATTGAAATTGGTCTTGGTAAGGTTACAGGTGGCCTCCCAGTTTCAATATCCTGCTGTACGAATTTCAATCTGTACCCAACTTGAACATCTTGATGTATATTCTTCCTTTATTCTGTACTTATCATGTGGAATCTTCCTCCTCAGCCATCCCGTCGCTGCCTCTTTCTTTGGCCTCACTTTGCCATGTACATTGGTAAGAGTAGGTACTCCTGGGGTGTGCGAGGGTAGTTCAGTGATAGAATTCTCAACTGCCATGCAGGAGACCTGGGAGTGATTCCTGGCCTATGCACTTCCCAAACAACAAAGCAAACAAACAAAAAATTCAACAAATGGTGCTGCAATAACAGGATACTCACATGGAAGAAGAATGAAATGTGACCCTGCCGTACAGCATACGAAAAAAAAAACAGTAGGTATTCCTCAAGGCTGTGCCAACAGCTCTCCATTTTTCTCAGTATTCTCCCCCTGGATGATTGAATTCAAACATACAGTTTCAACAGTTACATATTTATTGAGTCAGATATAGTTTCTCCAGATCATTTTATCTTATAGATAACTTCAATAGGCATTACAAATTCAAATATCTAAAATGAACTCCCTTCCCACTCCTATAAACCTGTCTTTTTTCTGTATTCCCATCCCTGTTAAATATCACCATAAACCAAACCGACCTAAGCCAAGTGTCTATTGATTCTTTCCATTCCCTTATGCTTATTTATCAAAATATTCATCAAACCTTGTCCATTTTGCCTCTTTAATGCCTATGGAATCTGTCCTTTTCCTTCAACCCCCACTGCCACGGCAGTAATTTTTAACAGTTCTACCTGCGTCTAGTTTTAAAGGCAGGCTCTACTCTACTGCTATCACAGTGATATTTTGAAAGCATAAATATAAATCTAGTCATGCTTGTCTCCTGCCTGAAAGGGTCATTGATGTGCTATAGCTCTCAGGAAAAGGTTCACACTTCTTGAAGATAAACTTCAAACTCATGAAGGCTTATAAGGCCTTATGATCTGCCTCTGCCTTTTTTTCCCTTCGATGCCTTCTGCCCCTTTCCCGTATCAGTCAGGCCCACAACCATACTGAACTGCTTGTAATTTCACTCCATGCAGTGCTCTTTTGTGTCACTGTGCCTTTGTACATGTTATTTTTTTCTGCCTGGAATGTATTTTCTCCCTACCCTAACCTTTCCAAGCTTTGTCACCTTCAAAAGTTAGACTAAGTTTTCATCCTCTCTGCTCCGACGGCTTTCCTGACCCTTTCTCCTTGACTAGGTTAGTTGCCTTTCTGCTGTGCTACCATATGCATTCATCCAGCATAGCAGGCAATACACTGCATTCCACTAATTGACTCACCTGTTCTCTCAACAGACTAGCAGGTCCTTACCTCTATCCTCATCCCTTAACCCAGAAGTGGGTTCACATATATTTTAACCAATGAATGAATTGGCTTATTCTGTTTTCTCAACCTGAATATGCGTTCTTAAATGCAAGAATCATATTGTCTAATTCTTTGGAGTCCACCAGTATTTTCTACCACAGTAGCTACTTAATGTTTTCTAAACAGTTAGGTATTGCATCTCCTTTACTTTCATCTTACAAACATTTACTGGGCGCCGAATTGGTTGCATATACTCGGAATAGAAAATGAACAAGGAAACTCCCTATCCTCAACGAGGGCTCACTCTAGAGAAGGAGACAAATGTGTAAACACATTTTTAAAAATCCCTTCTGCTAATTATGTTCTAGTAATTATGTGTGCATGTCTTTAAAATGCAACATCAAGACCTTGGTATTTTGGTGCTTGTAGCAGTAGACACAAAGGGAAATGTGCCAGCAGAAGTGATAGCTGACTGGAATAAATTCTCAAAGGGAAAGTGTTACTCTTTTTTAACTATCATTGCTGAGATCCACAATATGCCTCCTGGATGTTTCTTCAAGTTTAGTTGTTCTCAGTAATTCTCTTAGTTCTCCTGTGGCCTCCTCATCTGATGGAATCAAATATGATAACCATAATTTGGAGTTTCCAAAACAATGTAAAAAAAAATAGGGCATTAGGATCGATTCTGATATTGAGTGTGGTTATGATGTTATTTTCAAGGCTGAATATTTTAAAGACAGAACAGTGCTAAGATAGAGTTGCTAAAGGGCATGTTTAAGATACTTACTACTTAGTTAATATTCTGAAGTACTGAGGAGTCTTTTTTGCTAGAAAAAAAAGGGTTGAAGGGTATGAGCAGATAGAGTCATCCAGGAGGGGCCAAACTTGCTCAATAAAGAGTAGTCTTCAAAGTAGCTTTGGAACCTCCACCTTAGCCTAGTGAGTGTACTTTGCTCCGACTGCACTAACTTGGGAAGAATCTATGGGGGGAACTAAAATCTCTATTTTAGTTGGGGAATGGGGGGAGGGGGGCATGTGGAGAAAGAAAGTTGAGGTCTTTCAGTTGAAATTTTATCAGATTATTTATCAGGGATTACTAGGAATTGTGTCGTGTTTAATCACTGGTAGATGATTTAGGTCTCAATCACCTAAACTCTCTGATTTCTAACACAGATGTGGTGCATAGTTACAATACCGAGGGATGGAGATACAGAATGCCATTTTCTTTGGGAGGATTTTGTAATGTGTTGAGTATTTTTCCACCCACCAAATACTGATGTAAGAAGAGTGAACTATTCCAAGATTTAAGCAAAATATTTATTCCGGAATGTAAATTACATAGTATTTTATCTTTAGTGACATTTTAATGCAATTTTGGTTTTTGAAAGGAAGGCTGAAATAGTGTACCTGCCTGTCTTTGCCCTCAATACTTCTTGGGAGCAGGCATCATGTCTTACTAATCTTTGCATCTGGAACATATAGCCCTGTGGCAAGCATATAAATGTGTTTTCAATGAACAAGTAAATGAACTGGTGTTTTATTTGAAAAGTCATCCTAATAGTATATAATCCCTTGAAATATAAAATTTCATGCATATTTCTAAATGTCTTCATTATATTTTATATGTAACCATTATCTGTAGTATTTGTTTTGGGTTCACTTAGGTTCTCTTGTGGAAAAAATATTCCTATTCTTTCATCACTTAAAAATTAACCAATCATTAAAGAATTGAAATTCTGCCCTCAAATTTTAAGATACTTATGCATAAAGTAGAATTTACTATAAAGATATGCTTGGAAGTTCTTGGTTACCCAGAGATAGAGGTAAAGATATTAAGAAAGAAATTCTACCAGTCTCTTAGTTTTACAATTAGATTTCACTTAGAAAGTGACATTAGGTAACTTCATTGCAGCCCTAATCACTGGGAATTAAATGTTATTTAACAATGTTTTACGGTGCTCAGTTTGACAATGGTAGTCTTCCTATCTTTGGAGGTAAGAAAATGTTGAAAACTTAGTGATCTGGAGGGAATAGGTTTGCTGCCTTTCCCTGATACATTGTGTCGGAATGCTGTGCTCATTAGAGAAGGTCTTGTTGGAAGGAGAAGTTTGTATGATAAATACCTGGCTGTCTGCATCCCATTCCCAGGAATACATGGTCACAGATGGTGTAATGTCTCCTGTATCTTCCCTCTTCGAGGCCATCCAGGATTATAATGTGACAGTGTTTAGCATGGATTTCATTGCAGCTCCTTTTGTTGTCTTTTTTGGTAGACATTTTTCCTTAGTCTTTCATTTTCTAGGCAAGTCCAAATCCTTGGGGAGCCAACACTGTTACCTTGTTTACATCCTCAAGGGTCCCCACGTGTTTAAAGGCTGTGCTAGGAGTGAAATGGAAAGCCTGGTACTGATACAAAGGTGTGTGTGTCACAGGACTTGTATTGTGGCAGCCACTTGCAGCATTCTTTCTCAGTCCCAGGGCTTTCTCTGCTTGCCTTTCCTTAGATTTTCTTTTCTATTTTTTTTAGGGCTCTTAATTGAATTGGAAGTCAGAGTTAGTAGGCTAGAGCTCTTCAACATAACAATGATGGCTTTTATTTTTGGCTAAGCTGTCTGCATTCTTTAAACAATGAATACATTTTTTTTAAAAAACATGCTTCAAGAAGTCAACCAATATTTCAAGTGAAAAGAAAGTGCTTGGGTAGAAGTGTAGTTTTCTTTGACTACTCATTCTTTTCTTTCCTTTTTCCATCATTTTGTTAAGTACTTGCAAACTTCAGACATTGGCAGAGTTGAATTGCTGCATGATAGCTCAATAGTACTCTATTCTTTTGGACCATATCCAGTAAGAACATATAGTTACATTTTGTGAGAGTTTGAAATATAGAAAAGTGGCCCATTAAGGAGGGTGACAATGAACCTAGCAGCGTGGACTTTTTACATTTCTTTTAAAAATTAATAATCTTCATTACCTGTTGATTACCTTACCTGTTGGGTATTGTATGCATAGTTGCTTGATTTGTCATTGCAACACTTGGAGCACAAAATTTCAATGCACTTAGCACTGTATTCCCCTCGTAAGTGTTGGGAAACATTTCGTGAAGGTCTTCATGAAGTGCATGGATTGGCAAGTTGTTCCATAAGGGTAATGCAGGAAAAGAACTAATTTAAGAACGATACTTGAAGGATCTGAAAATGGGCATGCCGTTACTTAAGAGCAGCTGAAAGAATATCACTTTTAGTGCCATAAATGTTATATTTAGTTCCATTAAATTTCTTTATAGTTTAAAATGGTAACTATTTTGGAAGGAAGATCACTGTATGCCCAGTTTACATACATAGGTGCCTTGTATGATCTTGGGCAAGTCATTTGGCGTCTCAGTGCTTCAGTTTCTTCAGCACAACAATATGTTGCTTTATAGTTTTCAAGTGGTTTAACAGAAATTTTCTCATTAACTCCTTATAACATAAGGAGTTCTTTGTTGATAAACAAAGAAATTGAGATGCAAAGATAGTAACTTGTCTAAGATCATGCAGCCTGCAAGTGTTAGAGCCAAGGTCCTAAACCAACCCTTTTCTCTCCCCAACCCCACTCTCCTCTGTGATGTCACATACCTATAAATGAGAAGACTGGACTGGTCCCCTTTCAAATGCTAAGATTCTATGAATTAATTTTTTTCATAGCATTTAAGGTAATTTACCATCACCTATTTATCTGCTTTTCTCTCAAAGTAAATCTTAGGATTACTATTTTAAGTTGTTTTTTAAAATAAAAAAAGTTCATTTTAAAAATTAATGGTCTGGAATTTCCATAATATGCTTTTGGATGTATTGGGATTTTTTTAATTTTGGCTTCTTTATTTTTGAGTTTTGGCTTCCCTTTTATTTGAGGTTAAGTCCCACATGTTCTAGGTTATGGCCCAACTTGTTTTAAAATGAAGAGAGAGAATTTTTTATTTGCAAACCATGTTTTCAATAAGAATTCATTTCAAATTTTATTTAGTGATGAACTCAGACACTGTGTAAAAAAATTCTAGCATGATTTCTTAAATTGAGATTTAGATGTATTTGGCTAACATTCTTAGATTTATAATGCTTTTTCAAAGAAATGTCTTCAAAGAGGATAATTTCAGCTTTTTCTTTAATAGTTAAATACTTTCATAATTTTAGCAACCTCAGAGCAAAGGCCCTTTTAGATTCTAATAAGAATTGTCTCTCTATTGCATTATATACAAAGGCTTGGCTCCCCATTTTTTGCTCCTCGAAAGCATTTAAATTTAAGACATGAACCTGCTAATTTTTCTAAAAGGTTGCTTTTACCTTTTAATAGGTGGTGTTTTAATAGATGTTGTTGTCCGCATATATGTGGTCTCAGCTGTTGAAAGGAAAATTTTAGTGCTTTAATCGTTGGAACTCAGCCTGGGGCCTTTAGATATAAATTGGAAGTTCAAGAAAATTTGTTCTTTATTCCTTATTTTGTTCTTATTTTATGTGGGCTTTGTTTCTGGAATCTGAAATTCTATCTCTCTCTCTGGAAAGGACACTTAAGTCTGAATCAGTGAATTTCTGTTAATCAGTTTGTTTTAATAGACTGTCTTTCTTGAGAACTTGTCCAAAGTGGGTTAAATGAATCCTTAGTTTTTTGGTTTTTTTTAAAGGGCAGGATAAAGGTTAGAGGTAAGGGGACATTTTTGTTTTTTGTCTTTTCCAAGTATAAGTGAAAATAAGCTGTTTCCCTAAGTTAATAGTGATAGGACTTCACCCTGGATGTAGTCAATTCATGGTCCCTTTCACAAATGCTGCTGCCCACCATTAAGTCTCTTATCACAGGGCATTTTTAAATGATGCCATAAAATGCATGTTGAGAATCTTTGGATCTCAAATGTACAGAAATCACATCTATATGTCAGTTCCTGAGTTAAGGAACTGACAATTATGGCACTTTCAGTCTCTATTAATATTTAGTAGGCAAGGGATTATAATATTGTTTATGTTATTCCTTATGTGTCTGTAGACTTAACTACTTGTTGAAAAGCATTTGTTTGTTTTATTGGGGCTGTATATTTCTGCCATTGTACTGATTTGCTTACCTGAATTAAAGTTGTACTTTAATTGTTTTGGGCTGTATCTATAGTTTGAAATTTAGGACTATCCCCTGGGTACTAGGCACCAAAGATGACTTTCAATGCCTTGTTCAGTTATTACACAGCTCCTATTTGTCTGAAATGAAGCTGTATGGCAGGATCCATTTATTTCAATATTAGTTAATTAATAGTATCCGTTTGAATGATGATGATTAATACATAGAGGCTAATTTTCCAAATTCATTTGTGTCTCCTCTGGGCATTTCTTTGGGATTTGTTCAGATTCATGTTTTTGCTTCTGATTTTAAAATAATTTTCCTTTGTTGTAGGATGAGCAGTTCTTAGGTTTTGGCTCAGATGAAGAAGTCAGAGTGCGAAGTCCCACAAGGTCTCCTTCAGGTATGGCCAATGAAATGCATGGTGCCTTCAGATATTGTTTGTTCGATGATTGTGGCTTTCCCTTGCCTTCTCTACATGTAAAAGATGACCTAAAATACTGATTTTTTTTGTATATCATTCTCCTTCCCTGAAAAGGCTAATGAATTAGAATTCTTTATGGGTCTCCTCTATCAGGCCATATTTGGTTTATTCTTTAGTATGTTTCTTTCTGGGAGCCACTTGGGACATGGGAGATAGGTTTTCACAGAACAATTGGGAAACAAATTGGTAGGCAAGTTGAAGATATCTTACTAGGATCATCCTCAGATTTATGTATTTTATATTATATGGTAGTATATATGCCTTTGGGAATAATTTGGTCGTTATTTTTTACAGATGAAATTTGGTCTACTACTGTCAAAGAACTAAGAACAAAATATTGGCACTATATGAATTTATTTTACCTGATCCTTGGAAGGCTGTATTAAAATAAAGAGAATAAAAATAATATGGGAATATTTCCATTTATTAGCAGTATTTGTTATTGCTCTCACCAACAAAATATCTAGACTGTCTTGAAATTCTAGACTTACAAGCTATTTCCTAGAGAAGATCCGCAGTGGAAATAACATGTGATGAGTTCAGTTGCAGAATTCAGTTCTGTATAGGAAAGGAATACAGTTCTTTTGATGGAAAATATATTCCCCATCTGTGCTGCCATTCTGACTTCTTGCATGGGTTTTTTTTTTATTTTAACTGAATAGGGACAGTCTAGTTAAATATGATATTGTTGGCAGTGTTTTTGTTCTTTGACAGTTTGTGATGTTCACTAGCGTTGTGGGTTTCATTTGAAGAGCATCGTCATATGTTACACAGTTATCTAATTCAAACACTTAAGTTGACAAGTTTTTTTTTTTTTCCAAATGGTAGCAGTGTTGCCAATCTATTTGGGAGGAGTTAGCCGACAGTGTCCCAGTATCTGTGCTGTTTAGACTGTAGTGATGTTCTCTTTAGGATGTGATGAATCTTAAAACTTCTCATTGGAAAGTGGTTTTAGGGCTTATCTCATCTAACCCTTCATTTATAGCTGACAAAAACAAGACTATACATGATTAGCAATTTTTATAACTGATCTGTGGGTCTTTGGATGCACTGTGGATTAGGCAAGTTAGTAGCAGAGCTAGAACTCTTCGCTGTTCTGTTTTTTCTACTTGTCCACCAAAAAACTTCTTTTCAAAGTTGGATAGAAGAGATTTTCAGAATTGACAAAGCCCTCTGAGTGGCCAGGTTCAAGTCTACTACAATGATAAGGACTCTTATGATGACTTATGGGTAGGAGTTTCATTTTGTTAATTCACAATTCTTTCATGATGGTTTCTTCTTATGACTTTTTCCTGGCTGTTAGTCTACCTTGAATGTTGTCTCGATTTTTATAAAATTAAACCATCTGGATATAACGTGTTATTTAAGAAATGTAACCATTTCTCTGCAGTCTCAGTCCTTACTTTTGTTGTTATTAGCATAAATTTAGAATGGATTTGTGATTCCTTAGCTGATTTGGGAAATCTCATAAGTTAATTGGTGAGAAAAGCATTTATATTTAGAAAGCTCCACAATAAAACCTGTGCTCCTTTCTGTTTTGTTAGAAGTTTGGTTCTATAGTCTTTAATGTTCATCATAATGGCATAAAATCTCTTTTGGTGCCATTTGTCTTGAAGGATGTTGAGTCATATAAAGCATTGAGAGGTGAAGAGGGAAGAGAAAATATAGTAGAATAGACAACTCTTAATATATTTAAAATATGCAAGCTTACACAATATTTTAGAAAAAATTCTTGTTTCCTTCAATCTCTAGATAAGTAAGCAGATTGAGCCAATATATAAATTGACAAATTTCTTTTTTTTTATTTTTGGAATAGAAGTAGTCTCATTTGGTAAATTGTTGATTTACTCTTGACATTAATTAGGGTTAAATCTTTTTTGTAACTCAGTACTAACCACTTCAGGAATCTCTAGGTAGGGAAATAGGTTAATGGACATATCACCATGTCTCTTCCCTTAGTTCATATGCCACTGAATCCAGTGATTTTATTCGGAAGTCTCATAAATGAATATTTTGCTATTCAATAAAACTTTCTTGGTATACTTTGGCAAAACAGATAAAAAATATAGGAAGCTGAGCTGCCCGGGGGGCTTTTCCTGTGGGAGGTGGTGTGTTACTAGGTTGAAACTACATAGCACCTTGTCCAAATTTATTCAAAACCAAAATATGAATTGAAAATATGTGAGGACTTACTATAAACATGCTTCTCAAATATTAAGTTGGTGAACAGGATAAAGAAAGGTAGAACAGATTTAAAAAAAACAACAAACTCTTTGGAATTCAGATAAAAACTTCTTGCTCATCTAAAGTTGTAGGAAAATCAGTTTTGTAGATGAGTTGCTCAGTTGAAAACTTTTTATCATTATCTTGATATTTGTATCAAAAAAGTAAATCAGTGTTTTTTTCTGGTGGAATGTTATTTGAGTTCTTTGAGACAAGTTTTTGGTGAAAAGAAACTAAGCACAATTAAGATGTTTTATTGACTCATTAGACCCAAGTAGAGTTCAGTACAGAATGGCTTGTGCTAAATTATATTCAGCTTAGTTAAGACCTGAATTATAAAGCTAAATATATGCTCTTCATTGTTTAATTTCTATACACAGTTAAAACTAGTCCTCGAAAACCTCGTGGGAGACCTAGAAGTGGCTCTGACCGAAATTCAGCTATCCTCTCAGATCCATCTGTGTTTTCCCCTCTAAATAAATCAGAGACCAAATCTGGAGATAAGATCAAGAAGAAAGATTCTAAAAGTATAGAAAAGAAGAGAGGACGACCTCCCACCTTCCCTGGAGTAAAAATCAAAATAACACATGGAAAGGACATTTCAGAGTTACCAAAGGGAAACAAGGAAGATAGCCTGAAAAAAATTAAACGGACACCTTCTGCTACATTTCAGCAAGCCACAAAGATTAAAAAATTAAGAGCAGGTAAACTCTCTCCTCTCAAGTCTAAGTTTAAGACAGGGAAGCTTCAAATAGGAAGGAAAGGGGTACAGATTGTACGACGGCGGGGAAGGCCTCCATCAACAGAAAGAATAAAGACCCCTTCGGGTCTCCTCATTAACTCTGAACTGGAAAAGCCCCAGAAGGTCCGGAAAGACAAGGAAGGTACACCTCCACTCACAAAAGAAGATAAGACAGTTGTCAGACAAAGCCCTCGAAGGATTAAGCCGGTTAGGATTATTCCTTCTTCTAAAAGGACAGATGCAACAATTGCTAAGCAACTCTTGCAAAGGGCAAAAAAAGGGGCTCAAAAGAAAATCGAAAAAGAAGCAGCTCAGCTACAAGGCAGAAAGGTGAAAACACAGGTCAAAAATATTCGACAGTTCATCATGCCTGTGGTTAGCGCTATCTCCTCACGGATCATTAAAACCCCTCGGCGGTTTATAGAGGATGAGGATTATGATCCTCCCATTAAAATTGCCCGACTAGAATCTACCCCGAATAGTAGATTCAGTGCCACATCCTGTGGATCTTCTGAAAAATCAAGTGCAGCTTCCCAGCACTCCTCTCAAATGTCTTCAGACTCCTCCCGATCTAGTAGCCCCAGTGTTGATACCTCCACAGATTCTCAGGCCTCTGAGGAGATTCAGGTACTTCCTGAGGAGCGGAGTGATACCCCTGAAGTCCATACTCCACTGCCTATTTCCCAGTCCCCAGAAAATGACGGTAATGATAGGAGAAGCAGAAGATATTCTGTGTCAGAGAGAAGTTTTGGATCTAGAACTAAAAAATTATCAACGCTACAAAGTGCCCCCCAGCAGCAAACCTCTTCCTCTCCACCTCCACCTCTTCTCACTCCACCCCCACCATTGCAGCCAGCCTCCAGTATCTCTGACCACACACCTTGGCTTATGCCTCCAACCATTCCTTTAGCATCACCATTTTTGCCTGCTTCTGCTGCTCCCATGCAAGAGAAGCGAAAATCTATTTTGCGAGAGCCGACGTTTAGGTGGACTTCTTTAAAGCATTCTAGGTCAGAGCCACAATACTTTTCCTCAGCAAAATATGCCAAAGAAGGTCTAATTCGCAAACCAATATTTGATAATTTCCGACCCCCTCCACTGACTCCTGAGGATGTTGGCTTCGCGTCTGGTTTTTCTACATCTGGTACTGCTGCTTCAGCCCGATTGTTTTCACCACTCCATTCTGGAACAAGGTTTGATATGCACAAAAGGAGCCCTCTTCTGAGAGCCCCAAGATTTACTCCAAGTGAGGCTCACTCTAGAATATTTGAGTCTGTAACCTTGCCTAGTAACCGAACTTCTGCTGGAACATCTTCTTCGGGAGTATCTAATAGAAAAAGGAAAAGAAAAGTGTTTAGTCCTA
>PVIY010035540.1:0-19057 GCA_004026745.1 Myrmecophaga tridactyla
CACCAGCACTTAGCATTCACTCTTGCTGGTCTGTCCACTGCTCCCACCACCCCTATTGTACGGGGGGAAGTGGTCCTCTAGCTAAAAGGAAGGGGTTATCGGAGATGTTTCTGAGACCCTGACCCAAAAGCAGGCTGCAATGAGGCAGGGAAGAGGTCTCCCCAACCTCCCCACTGAGTCTTTCTCTGATGGCCTTCATGCCAGTGCCAGGTCATGATTTCCACCTTCCCTCTTGGGTCTCTTTGTCCAGGGGCTGAGGGGTCACTCACTGGGCACCCGGTTAATGGCCCTGAGCGGTCGCAGCACACGGACTGTCCTGACAGCTGAGAAGCTGACGTTCTGCAGGTCCAGCGAATACTCCAGCATCCTGCAGGGAGGGGCCCAAAGGGAGGCCCTTTGAGTCTGAGGTCAGCGGCCGGCCGTAGGGTCAAAACAGGTCAATGAAGAAATCCTGCTGTGCCAGTGGCAGCACAACCTCTGTCCCTCCCCCTCTCCACCAAAGGATCCTGAAAATCTGTCTCTGTCTTGGGGGGCAAGGCCAACCCAAGCCAAGGACAGACTGCTACTCAAGAGACCAAAGGCAGAGCTGGGAGGAGGGTGTGGATGGAGGGGTGTGGAATTCAGAGACGTACAAGCCAGAACGCTACCTGCAGAACAACCTTGGACCCTTCGTAGTGAGCCCGGAGAAAGCAGGAGCTATAATTGGGCTGGGGTGAGCAGGGGGCTAATCTCACCCATTGCTCTCCCGCCTCAGCCCCGGCCCTCACCCGGCAATGACGATGAAAAAGTCAAGCCGGTTCCAAGTGTCTCCCAGGTAACACTTTTTCCCGAAGATGCCCAAGGCAACCATCTTCACCACCATCTCCACAGCGAAGAAGGCAAAGATGAAGTCATCAAAGGCCTGATAAGGGGATGAGAGACTGCTGAAACCGAGAGGGAAGTGGAGAGCAGCCCCAATCCCCAGACCCACCAGTGGGGCAGGGCCCCTTGCAGAGTAGTTGGGGCTGGTGAGTTCAGAGGCTGCCCTGCCCCTGCCCCTGACCCTGTCCCTGCCCCTGCCCCCCACTCACCTGTAGGATTCGGCAGCGCTGGGAATCACAGGCGATATCCTCGCAGGGCCGGAACATGCCCAGGGTCACGCAGTTGAGAAGGATGACCAACATGCTAATGCGCTCGAACCAAGTTCGGGGCAGTCAAGGAGCTGGCCAAGGCTGGAACCTGTCCCCTCCCATCCCCTGCTCACCTCCCAGCCCCCTTTGAGACCACTGGCAGGTAACCAGGTGTGATGGAAGGGCTCTGGCCTGCACATCAGACCAGCCCCCCACTCCCAGGCCCGCCTCTCTGGACCTAAGTTTCTCATTTATAAAACAGGAAAAGCCACAGACACGCTGACTGTTTGCACAAGCCATTTGGGGGAGAGAATCGATCGTGCTCATGGAAATGCCAGACACCAAGAGTTTGCTGCTGAATCTGAATCCCATCCTCCCCACCTCACAGGACGGATGTGAGAAGCAAATGAGATAATGTATGTGAATGTGTTACACAAGCCTAAAGTCAGATTACATGTGCCTTACAGTTTACCAAGCACTTTCACACAATGCCACATTTGAGGCTCACAACAGCCCCGTAAAGCACCCAGGGTAGGAAATTTGATTCCCCAGAACCCGAGGAAACTGAGGCCCAGAGAGCCAGTCCTGTGCTGAAGGTCACCTGAGATGTCCGGTTGAGACTGAGGTCTCCAAGCTCCTGATCTAGGATGTTTCCCTCCACACACCCCAGCTGCTCAGGCATGCAGGGAATGAGCTACCCCAACTGTCCTAGTGCCAGATGGCCAGGCAGAGTGTGAACAAAACGGCCTCTGGTTCTCAGAAGGTTCTAGACTCACAGGTAAGTAACCAAGGAAAAAGATCTGTTATGAGAGGTGGAGGAGAGCAAAGAGGCTAAAACAAACCAAGAGTGGGGGACTGGGGAAAGGAGGAAATAGAGGGGGAGATGTCATAGCAGAGCAAAGCATGACCCCCAAGCCAAACTCAATGGGGGTGGAGATGGGTCCCCAGCAGATGGACACTGACTGTCAACCCCCTCCTAGAACAAGACAGCTTTGGCCAGGGATGAGACCAGCAGTGATGTTCAGAGACCCAAGGACCTTCCTCCTCGCCAGGCCCAGCCATACCCCATCTGTGGCCTGAATCTCAGACCATGTCCCCTTCCCAGAAGCCCACGATTCCTCAGTCCCCTCACAGTTTTCCTATGCCCTCCTCTCTCACCCAAACCCTTTTTTCTCAGACTCACATCCCTCTCCATCACCTTCCCCATGACGCCCCAAGGCCCTGCAGTTTCCTAACCTTCACCCCCTTACAAGAAACAAAAAAAAAACCACCACAACAAAGCAGGTCTAGGCTTTGGGTAGTAAATGGATAGAAAAGAACAAAAAAGAATGCCATGTTTCCATGGAGCTATTTTACCGAGTACAGATGGAATCCAATGGATCTCTCCCCAGAATAAGGGTCAGCCAGGGGTCACCAAGAAAAAGGGGAACAGGGAGTTCCCTTGGGACCATCAGCTGGAAAGGGAAAAGGAAGCTAGTACTCCCCACCCCCGTCTCCTCTGCAGGGAAAGGAGGGGCCAGGTAGAGGCCTGTGGGAACACACATCCCTACACGGAGGATGGGTGGCTCTCCCGGGAAGAGGGGCTGCCAGGGGAACTCCTGGGACACCTGTTTGGACCCTGTGATGGCAGTTATTACACTATCTTACAGGCATCTGTGCACGTGTCTCATCACCCTTACTGGTCTGTGGGATCCTGGCCAAAGGAGCCCTCTGATCCTCTTTAGGTCCCCTACAGAGCTTACAGCAGCGCCTGGCATGCAGCAGATGATCAACACATGGGACGGATGAATGAATGAATCAACCAATCCATCAATCTCCCTACCTAGAAGCCAGATGTGTCTCCTCATTCATGTTTTCCTTCCTTGTTTGCCTTGATTGTGATGAATTGATTGTAACCATGGAGGGGGTGGGGGTGGGGGACAGAAGTGACCCAATAAAGGAGCAGTCCCTCTTTCTGTGCCTGCCTTACACATGCTCAGACTGGGGACTCTTCTAGCCAATCTACCTCCAAATGATCCCACCCCAGCTCTTAACCACAGAAGCCCCATCTCAAGGGCCACCTTAGCAATTCAACTTACTCCCAGGTACATCCTGCCTGTTCTCTACTACTCCCCTGTCACTACAGGTAAACAGGAAAGAGATCAAGACAGGAAAATCTGGGACAGTGTGAATAGAGGAATAATGAACTCTCATTAATGGGAAGGAGGGGTCTTTTACCCTTCTCAGGGTGGGGCTGGTTTCCCTGGGAACATGGCCGTATGTCACTGTGTGATGTTCCTTTGTTGCCATAACAACGAGCGGATGTGTCACCAGGTGGTGTGGATTTGTTGCCATGGTAATTAAAGGGACCCCTCACATAAGAACTCCCCTTACACAGCTGCTGACTTGTCCTTATGCAGGCAAGGGGATGTGGGGGGACCACAGGTTATCAGGTTGGGGGGAACCATGTGACAAATCCCCATGGCAACCAAGGGAATGGGGGACACTGGTTGCCATAGTGACTCTGAGAGACCTGTGCAGTCACATGTCTACTGTTGCTATGGTGACTGTCCTGGCTGGAGTGGATCCCAAAAGGGGGGGGGGTAGGAGAGGGAGGATCTTTCTTCTCACCACAACCCACCATCAAAAGCAGAGAGAAAGGAAATGGCAGGGAGAAGAACCCATTTCCATCCTCCTCCTTCTTTCCCTCCTGGGAGGAAGAATTGCAGCATATTATCTCCACTACTGAGTCCTCGCTGTGTGGCTTTACCTAGAGCCCTTGCCTCGCCCAGCAGCTAGTGGGGCGAGGGAGATGGGGAGAGGAAGGAGGACGGCTGGGCCTCCAGGGGCACAGGGGCCCCTGGCCTGAACTGAGAAGGGAAGAGAGCCGTCCAGCTTCCCCATTCCCCAGTAGATGCCTGGAAACCTAAGACCAAGGAACGCTGAGGAGGAAACGGGCCTGGGCCCAGGCCTCCTGGCCTCCTAGTAAGGGTTGTGAAAGTGGAGTGGGGGCACCTCCTTCCCTCACCCATCTCAGGGAGAGGCTGGTGGCCAGCGACTTCAGCCATCCCAGGGATGGGACACTGGGACACGGCAGCTGGCCTCACGCGGAGAAGGCTGAAAGGGGGATTCCCCCAGCCGAGCCCCCACTCCAACCCGCCCTTTCCCTGTGGTTTCTCCCCACCCGCTCCAGTGTGTGGGTGTGCAGGGAGAGAGGTTTCCAGCTGAACTGAAAACTGAAGCCGGCAGAAAGGCAGCCAGCCCCACCCAGAGACAGGGATGTGAGACACAGAGACACCAGAGAGACGGCCCACTGGAATCTTTGGGGTGGGGGTGGGGGGATAGGCCAGAAATCTGATTCAAATGTCTGTGACTCTGTGTGTGTGTGAGTGTGCGTGTGCATGTCTGCGTGTGTGAGCAGTTGTGTCTGTCGCCATCCTGGCTGAGGCAGGCGGGGCGGGGTTAGAGCTGGGGCGGGAGCAGGCGAGGGGTGGGGGGGGCTGTATGGTGGGGGTAATCCCAGGAATGGCTCCAACTGGCACTAGGGGTGATGGGGAGTCCCCTAACAGGGCGGTGGAGCACAGCGGGTGGGAAGGCATATATGTGACCCAGAAGGAAGGTGGGCTGGGGCAGAAAGGGTGCCAAAGGGTACTCAGTCACCTCCCCAGGCCACCCAATTTCCCAGCCCCAGCCCTTCTCCCTAGAACCCCCTCTGGAGAGCCTTGGCTTGAAAATGGGAGAGGGGAACTGGTGAAGAGACAGGAAGTGCCCCCCTCCCCCATTTCCTCTAAGAACCAAAATGGAGATTGCTCCCTAGGTAAGAAAAACAGGCAGACTTGGGGCACTAGGACAGCAGCAAGGAAGTCTCCAGAAATTCCTGGTGCCCCCTCCCCTCTAGATGCACACACTCAGACACGCACAATGACGCACAATCACACACACACTCACTTCTGGAAGCCATTAGGCCTCCTGCCGTTCAGGCCTCCCCCTTCTCCCCCCCCCAGTCCTGGCAGACTCCCCTCTCCCCCTCTGCACCCCGCCCCCCCCACTCCCCCTCTCGGCATCCCAAATGCCAGCCTGTGATTTCCAAATGAGAAAAAGCTGTGCTGGGCTCTGAGCTTGGAGAAACTCCTACACAAACTTCCAGATGTGACACAACAGCCAGAGAGGGAATGCTGAGGGTCTCCTTCCCGGGAAGGGAAGTGCACTCCCTCACACTTGAAGAGTACATGCCACAAAGTCCAAAACACCGCCTCCCCTGCAACCTGGGAGCAAGGGGGGCCTTTCTGATCCCCAGTTGGTCTCCCCAATGCCAAAGCACGCACTTCCCAGCTCTTCTTCCTTTTGTTGTCCTCCTTCTCCCCAGCGCGCGCGCTGCACACACACACACACACACACACCACTTCCCACCTGGGTCTAGGTCTCCTCTCTAGGAAACCTGGTCTCTTAAAAAAGCCTAAGGTGGAGGGGGCAAAGAAGACTAAAGAAGAACATGCCAAAGAAAGCCTAGCTAGCGTCAGGGCTGGGTAGCATGTGTGTATGTGCGTGGAGGGGCGTCCTTATGTCCCTCAGGCTCAGAGACACCGGGAGGAATCCTGTGAAGCTAAGGGAAGCTTCAGAGATACCGAAAAGAGAAAAAGGAAAAGCCTGAGGCCTAGGAGTCAGTTCAGAGCCTGCGGCAGGGAAAATATAGGTTTCCCTTGAAACCTGAGTGGGACAAGAGTGTTGATGTGGGGACCCAGCTTAGGTAGCCCCCTTGCCAAGAAACTATTCTCAGTCCATACTCAGCCAACCCAGGCTTGGGTGCTTGACCAGACCTAGTGAATCTGATGCCCCATACCCAGGACCAGCCCCCACCCCCCATCCCCACCCCAAAGCAAGCCTGCCTCCCTATGCCCAAATGAGCTCTGGGCTCCAACCTCTTTTCCCTACTTCAGTCTCCTCCAGAACCCCCGCCAGAACCCCTCAAGGAAGGAGTCTGCACCCCAGGCCCTCTACTAGCACCCAGAGATAGGGCAGTGGGGAGAGGCGCTAGCCAAGAGGTCTCTCTTGGGGTGGGGGGAGGGAAGAAGGCCTCTCCACCTCTCCTGGGACCCCTGAGAAGGAGAGGAAGAATGTTGATACTTTTTCCCATTCATAGAGAAGGTGGTGTTTAGGGGAAATGCTCAGAGCCCATCCTTCTGAGGGGCATTTGTCCTCCATCTCTGCCTTGGAGAAATCCGTCCAGGGGGCAGGAGGCTCCTAGAGCCTGAGGTGTGCCCATTCACAGGTCCTCAGACCTCCAAGCCTCCCACCTCTCCCTGCAGCTCAGTGAGAACGGAAAAAAGGGCAGGTGATGGGGAGAAGGTGTGATGAAGGAGCTTCCCAAAGACCCACTGGGTGGAGAGGATGGGGGGGGGGAGGGGGAAAAGGACCTAAGCTCACATCCCTGCTTTGCGCACTAGAGGCAGCAGAGCTGCAGAGAGTAAGGGCGGCACCAAGCTTCCCCCTTCCCCAAAGCAGAGTCTCAGCTGGGATCTCAGAGGCTGCAAGGGGGCCTGGGATCTATCCTGGGTCCCAAAGAGCCTCTGAACTGTGATAGAGAAGCCAAGAGAAGCCATCAAGACCAGGGACGGCAGTGCCCCCCACCCCCCCCTTTCTCTCTGGCAGTGGCAGGACCCACCCGAGAGCCTGGAGCCTGGCATTAGTCAAGCAGTGCTTTGTGTGACCAGGGAAGGGGCCATGGGGGTAGGGGGCCGCGGATGCTAGGGTTTCCCCTGACACTCCAAACTGGGCAGGGAATGGGGGGCGGGTAATGCTAAACCCATCTCCCTGGAACATCCGGCTAACATCCCCCAGACCCATGAGTGAAGAAGACACTGGGGTGGTGAGCCCAAGTCTTCCTTAGCAAACCTGCTCAGAGTCTCACTGTCCCCTCAAACACTTTTGGAGGTCTGTGGTCTTCCATACCTGCTCTGAGAGCAGAGGGAAGCACTCTATTTGGGAAAGGGGAGGGGTAACTTGGCCGGCTTAATCCCATCCCCCACTTGACAGAGCTCTTGCCAGTCTTTCCCTCCACAAGACAAAAATCCAGCACAAAACTCCCCAACCCCACCTTATGTACCCCGCATCGAATGAAGAGTTGGGGTGGGGGGAGGGACTGTGGGCATCAGAACCAGCTGAAAGGGGCTCGATTAGGGTTCTGGGGGCACACAGCTTCCCTCCACCACATCTTGTTCTCATTCTGCGCCCCTGACATCAGCCGCCGCCGGAATCTCCTTGTTGTGCCTCCAACCCACAAAGGGGGTGGGGGGAACAGGACCTGGTCCCCGCCCCCCAACAGCTCCCTCTGGGTCAGTAAAAACCTCAGCCTCAAGGACCAGGTGGGGGGATCTGGCCCCAGGATCCACCGCAAACTTTGGGGTGGGGGAAGGGGGGAAACCCAGGAGATTGCGGTCCCCCCTTCCCAGTCCCCGCTGCTTCCTCTCCACCCCCGTCACCAAACTCGGAAACCAAGCCCAGCTCGCTAACCGGCCGGGGGACGGGCGCAAGACAGCTTCCAGGCTGCCGACAAGCTTCGCACATCTGGAGGATGACGACCCTTCTCTGACCACATCTGGAGAGCATCCGGCTGCGAACCTGCGGAGCACGACTCCTCTCCTTTCCCGGCCTCGATCCCAACCACCCAAGGAGGATGGAGGTGTGTGTACGGAGGTGAGCCTCGCCTGGGGTACCGGCCTGACTGCCCCCGTTCCCGCTCTCATTCTAACACCCGCTTCCCTCCTTAGCAGCGCCCCTCTCACTTGCCCACCCTCCAGGCTCACTTTGCGACTCACCTGGCTTTCGGTCCCCTCCGGCGGTGCGGCCCGCCCCCCTCCGGGCCCCCCAGCCCGGCCGTCGAGCCCCGAAGGATATGGGTTACAGACTGTGCGGAGACACCAGCTCCGCGGGCGGCTGTCCTGGCTCAAGTAGAAGAAAACCACCGGGGCCAGCGCCGGGTACGGCAGCCCCTCCGCCTCGGAGTCTGCGCTGCCTGGGTCCTTCTCCGCCGACCCCGGCCCCGGCCGGCCCCCCGCCCCCGACAGGTCGTTGAGCCGCAGGAAGCTCCGGGGCTGTCCCGACTCCTCGGCGCCCGCTCCATCCTCCTCCTCGTCCATCCTCTGGCCAGCCGGAGCCCCGGGCGGTCCGGAGAGGGGCGAGCGGTGCCCCTCAGAGGAGATGTCCTCAAGCAACCGGGGGTCCCCAGCGGGGGCGCATCTGGGGGGCTCTAGGGCGCAGGCTGAGCCCCCGGGAGGGCCAGTTCAGCCCAGCTCCCCCTACACGCAGGGGCATGCTGTCCGCGGGGCGCCGGGCCGCAGGGGAGCCCCGCCCGGCACAAGTCCCGCTACTCCGGGGCCCCTGGGGCCCCCGGGCCCCCCCAGGCCAGGAGGTCGGCTCCCCCTCACTTTGTTCTGGCTTCTCTTCGCGCCCAGGCTCTGGTCGCCGGATTCCGAGCTACCTTCAGCGAAGCGGCCCCGAGAAGGGAGAAAGAAGAGGGGTACCCGGCAGAAGGTGGGGGTGTCCAGGGAGGGGCGCCCCCTCTTCCCGCGGTGCAGCTGGAGCGGGATCTAAGGGGTCAGCATCGTCCCCGCACCGCGCCAGCAGCGGCGGGGGGAGGGGAGGAGGGATCTCTTTGGGGGTGGGTTTGGAAGGGGTGGGGGCGGCTCCTTTCTCCGCCCCGCGGCGGGCTCTCGATCCGGGAGGGGAGGGGAGAGGGTGGGGGGCCGTCCCGGGCGGGGGTGGAGGCGGTGATGCCGCCGCCGCAGCCGCCGCGGTCGGTGACTGCCGCTGCCGTAGCTGTCGCCGGCGCCACTGCCTCCTCCTCCGGCCGAGACGCGGAGCGAGCAAACGAAAGCGGCGGCGAGGAGCCCGGCGCACACCACAGCTGGATCCCTCACTCCAACTTCAAGCCTCGGCCCCGCCTCCCCCAGCCAGCCTCGTAGCCAATCGCCGCGCGCCGCCGGCCCCGAGCCGCGCGCTCATTGGCCGGCCGCCGAAGCAGAGCAGGAGGGGGCGCCGGCAGAGAGAACCACAGCTGGAATCCGGTTCCCACCCCAAAGACCAGGACCGCCCCTCTCCCCTCCCCTTACCCCGGGTCTGCTCTCAAAGGCCGGAGCCAATCAGACAGCTGCCCAGACCGAACCCACTTTTCTATTGGCCGCTGGGGTCTCTGGGACTCCCCTGGAGGGGTGCCCCCGGGAAACAGGATTCCACACGGGGTGCTTGGGTAGCAGCTGCCCGGGCATCCTTTGTCCACGACCCCCGAACTGGACAGCAGCCGGAGGGCGGGGCTCAACTCTGGGCGGGCCTCAGGAGAAGGGCCCGGGAGCGAGGGGTGTGACCTGAGTCCCAGTGCGAAATCTCGGGTCTCCACCTGGTTACTCGCCCACCCTAGAGCTGAGAGTGAGAGCGGAACTGGGAGGGAGGTGGGGGCAGGACGCCCTGGGGGTGGGGCTTCAGGCTGGAGGGGGCGGGCCTTGGGGAATCAGGCGGAGCCAGGAGAAGGCATCCGCGTGGTCTGGGCGTGGTCTCCACCAACCCCCTGGGCGCACTGGTCCTGTTTCTAGCGATTTCGACCCTAACCTCCTACCCTAACTCGCTGCCCTTACCTCAGTTGACGGACGCTCCTGAGCTTCATCCTCTGTGCCTCTACGGTTCCTTGAGGAGTGTGGACTCCACGCAGAACTTCGTGCTTGAACACGTGGCCCCAGGCGGATCGCGCCGAATCGCAGCACCCAGATCCGGAGGAGCAGCGGCAGGACAGGGAGACACCCCCTTGCGAAGGGACCCTCTGGGGCATCGAGTATGTGGAAGCGGATAGAAGCGCAAAGCTTGGCTTTACCGACGTACAAAGCTCCTACCAACTACCTCCGCTCCGTTTGCCTCAGTTTCCCCGCGGTGTTGCGCCCCCCCCTCACAGATCCACCCTCCTCGATACCAGTCCTCGCGGGTCTGCGGCTGCCCAATCGCACACGCACGCGCAGACCCCGGACCCCGCCCCGCCTCACCTCCCGGAGTCTCAGTCCCGCGGTTTAGTCAGCTTCAACCTCCTCCCTCCACTGGCGCAGAAAGCTGGGGGTACCCGGGAGCTGAGCGCCGCGGGAGTGTGGGACCGGTGGGGGAGGAGGCGGGCATCGAGTATTAGACGTCAGGAAGCAGTTCCCCAACCTCTGCGGGAGGTAGACACCGCGAAAACGAGCGGCCAGTTCCCTCTCCAAAGACTTCGGGACAATTAGGCGACTGCGGAGAGGCAGGGGGATGGACCAGATGACCTCCGGCGCCCCACCGCCCCCAGCTCCCGGGCCTTCTTCGCTAGCCAAAGCTGCGCCACCCACACAGCCCCCGCGCGCCTCCCGCTGTGTTGGAGGTGTCACAGCTCTGGCCAGGGGCGGGTTGCGAGGGGTGCGGAGGGCAAAGCGGCGGCTGCGCCGCGGCCTCCGGGTTGCCCTTTCGCCGAATCCGGGCTCTGAGTTGTGCAAATGAGGCCGGCTCATTTGCATTTCATGCTAATGAGCAGATCCCCTATGTGCCTTTCTCTCCTGGCGGTACTCTCTGCTTTCATTCTGAGCGAGCGAGCGTGTAGTGCCGGAGTGTTGAACTCCGGGCGGTCTTCCGGGAGAGAGGGGCTATTTACGGTGCTCTCGGCGGGCCTGACACCTCCTTCCCTGCCGCCGGCCGCCGTCTGCCGGGTCAGCCTGTCCTGCCCCGCCAGGGTCAGAAGGCCCCAGGGTTGACACCAGGAGGTGCCTACGCGCATCATTTCTTATTTGCAGAGGAAGAAAATGAGGCCAGAGAGGTTGCCCCAGCCTAGAGGTCAGGTCACCTCCCCGCCAGCAGGCCCCACACCCTCATCCATCATCCAGGCTACTCCTGGGCTTTGGAGCCGAGATAATATTCACATCTGTGATAGTCTTTGCTCAGTACTGATACAAACGTTATTCCGTTCAGTCACCTCAACAGTCTTGGGAGGTGGGTGGCTTCTCTTCTATTTTTCAAACAAGGAAACTGAAGCTCAGAGAGATGAAATTCCTTAAGAGGCTGCCCAAACCTGAGACCCTGTCTCCGCTGACCCAGGAGTCCTGCTGGTGGTGCCATGCAGCGAGAGGGTGCTATGGGCAGGGACTCACCAGAGAGGGACTGCAAAGGGGAAGGATGCTGCGGATTTTTTTTTTTTTAATTTGCATATGGGCAGGAGGCACCAGGGATTGAACTCCAGACCTCCAGCACGGGCAGGTAGGAGCTCTGCCTGCTGAGCCACGGCAGCTGCCCTGATGCTACGGACTTTTAAAATCCCACCACCTGAGCAAGGCTTCATTTTCAGCTTTGTCCTCTTTATGCAAGCACTCCTGGGAGAACCAACCATTTAAGGCCCTAACTCCTTCCTCTGAACCAGTTCACAGAATCCCATTGCTACGACTATGCCTAAAGAGAGGGGAGAGGGGTGACACAGTAACAGGAGGAAGACTGAATAAAGGGGTGGAAGATACCAAATGCATCCTGCCTCACAGCTGTGCCCAAGTCTCGCTGGGGAAGAGGAAGCTTTAGTGGTCTTTATTACCCTAAAGACCCCGGAGAACCAAAGGTGCTGAATGGCCTCTGGCCAGTCCCTTACACTCTCTGGGCCTTGAATATCTATCCCTATGAAGCCAAACATACTTGCCTTTGCCACCTCACTCATGAGGGTCAGTGGGACAACAGAGGCAAGAGGGCTTTGCAAACTGCCCACATGGTCCTAAAGCCAGGACTGGGGCTGCCAAAAAGGCCACCTGTGCTTCACCACACTCTGCCCTCCCTCCCTGCAGCACCCAAGCCAGGTTTCACTCTCCCAGTCCTCAGACTTCCTGGCCAGGTTGAACAGGGCCCAGCCAGAAAGGGGCCAACTGACATTGTTGGCCTGAGTCCTAATCCCCTCCAAATGGGCCAGGTGGCTTACAGCTGACCCCAGTCCCAGGGACCGTGTGTAGCTGCGTGTGACCATGTGTGCAGGGGGTGGCTTGGTCGTCATCGACCCTTACAGTGATTCAGGTCAGTCTCGTGGCTCCTTCCCGCCCCACTCCTCCCCACTGCTGACATCTGCCACAAGCAGCGGCCCCATGCTGGCCTCCTCATTTCCAACATTCCTTCTTAGTGCTCTTGGTTTGACAGTATGAGGGTGCCCAGGTTCAGCTGGCCCCTGAAGGTCCCAGGGGGGCAGCTCCTTTCCCCTCTATCAGCCCAGCACTCTACACTTGCCCATCCCAAAGCATGCTCCCCAAACCCCCTCCCTCAGGTGGAAGCTGGATGGGGTTTCTGAGGTCTGCAAAGATGTGGGTGCCAACGTTGAAACTTAGGAGCATCTCCCGACACTGAGGGGGCAGGAGGGATCTCAAGAAGGAGCTGCTTTCCCTGCAGCAGGAGGGACTCAGATTTGGGGAAGGATGGTTGCTCTACATTAAAGATATTCTTTTCCTAAACTGGCTTGTATGAAAGCAGGGGGATGGACAATGTAACCTCCTGCAGGGAGGCCTTGGCTCCATCCTGGGGCAGCTGGGGTAAGGGGCTGGGGACTGCAGGGATCCTCCAAAAGAAGTGTCTTAGTTCTGACAAAGACCAGCCCTACAAAGCACCAGGGCATGTGCAAACAGCACCATTCAGTGAAAAAACCTAAAGCTCATCTAAACCAGTCCTATCTTCCCACCCCTTACCCAGCTCAAACCAGGAGGTGACAATGGAGAGAGGAGAGCAGGCTCCCTTCACAACCTTGAACGTGTCTTTCCTTCTCCTGGGCCAGGTCACATTCTCACCCCCCACCCTGGTCTTCTGTGCTTGGTTTTCATCCTCTGGCCTCAGTTTCATTCAGGCCGCAGTGCCCACTGGATGGCGAAGGAGGAGAGGGAGAAGGTGGGACGATCCATGGGGGGTTCCCAAAGGAAGGGCTCCTGGGCTGCTGGTTCCCAGGCCCTTCCCTCACAAGTGAGGCCGAGGCCCTGAGGTCACCGCGGGACATTGTTAGGTTTATTCCAGGGTGTGTTGGTGCCCGTGGGGGAGCAGCCAGGATGGCCACAGGTTCTGCGGGGCCTGGTGGGGCCAGAATGGAGGGTGAGCTGGGAAGCTCTGCCTTCTACCCTGGCCCGAGGGAGTCACTGGAGCAGCAGTTTCCGCAGTTCGCAGGGCTCTGTGATGGGCATGGAACAGGCTTGGTTCTCACACACGTAGGCAGTGGCCCGGTCTTCCAGCCGCCGCAGGGTACTCAGGAAGGGCATCTGGCGGGAGACGAAGCTCGAGGGGTCTCCATCGGCCAGGATCAGCACCTGGGGCAGTGGCAGAGCAGAGACGGCTGACCCCACTCATGGTTTACCCCTTTCCAAGCCCTCAGAGGGGCTGGAGAAGGAGATGGCGGGGAGCAAGGTGAGGGGACAGGGAGCTAGTGGGCCGCACACCTTGTTAGGCGCGTAGACAGAGTGCACGCACTGCACCAGAGCCCTGGTGTCCTTGGCCTGGGGGCTGCCACAGATCACAATCTGCAGGAAGAGGATGGTCACTCCAGTGTCAGATGGAGAGAGGGGCTCCCCCACCACCCCTCCACCCTGCCCTCTGTCCCTAAGAAACATCTCTATTCCTTCTGTCCACCCCCTTCCCTGCGGGGAAAAAGGCCTCTAAATAGCAGTGGAGAGGTCAGAGCTCAGAGAGGGAGGAGGCCTGAGGAGAGCTAGGAAGGGGGACTCATCTCAGTCACACCAGATTCATACTTGGCAAGTGGGAACACACACACGTACACACTCGCACACTCACACAAGGACACACAGTGGCAACATTATTCACAGTGGTAGAGATAGAAAAGCAGGAGTCGCAGGCATGGGCGGAGACTCCAGTATAATACACAGAAGACCCAACACACTGGAAGACACACACACTAAGGGAGACATGCAATGTGGTCACACATACACACCCAGCATGGCCACAGAGAGGCAGATACCACACGTACAAACACCAGATGCACATGCACACACACAGAGGCAAACACGGGGATATAGAGGCAATCATGCAACTATAGGCAGGCAAACCTAAAGGTGGGGTATACAAAGACGTGCACACCAGCACACACCCAGACACACCAACAGTCACATACATCCAGATGCACACACATGGCAATAACACACAATAACATTCACACAGATAAGCACATACCTACACACACACTGTCAGGCCCAAGCACACTGACACACAGACATACACAGAGTACAGATACACATTCAGCCATCAGAGACTCAACTTTAGCCGTGGCCTCCTGCCCCATACTCTGAGAGCCTCGTGGCAGGTCCTCACACAGGCACCTGCCTGTGCCAGAGGCTCATCTCAGACACACACACTTACACGGACACCTCCACCTCCACCGAGCAGCCCTTACAGACGTTCCCACGGAGACCCCAGACATATGTGCGCCCACATACTCACAGATGGCCACACACCTGCACGCACGCTGACACCTGCATACATCTGAGCTCTGGTGGTGGGGGACAGATCTAGGAACCCCACCCGTGTTCCCAGCTCCCACTGTGATCCCAGCTCCTCTCCCACCCAGGGCTCCCACCTAGGTGTCTCTGCCCCGTGCCCACCTGTTTGAGGGTCTGCTGGTGGGCTGAGAGGGCACGGACCATCTCAGGCAGTGCCACTGGGACACGGCGCATGCGCTCAGAGAAGGCGGTCAACAGGCTTGCACATTTGTCCAGCCAGTCCTTGTGACCCGTGAAGCCGTGCAGCCGGAGCAGGTTGTGGGCTGACACGGAGTTGGCGCTGGGCTCTGCGCCATCCTGGTCTGTGGGGGACAGGGAGCAGTAAGGGAGGGGTTCACTGGGTCCCGGGTTGGTCCAGGAATGAGGCAGGCCCCAGGAAGCTGGGATGGAGAGATTCTGTAGCCTTGTACCTGCTCGCCCTGCTCCTGCCCCGGGCCAAGGATATAAGGCCCAACAGACAGTGTCACAGGCACTTGTCCAGGGCTGAACTGTGGGTCCCCCCGTCTTCCCCATCTGCCTGCCGACACCTCCATCCAGCCACCCACATCCTTGTCCCTCCCTCCCTCTCCCTTCTCCCCACTTCTAATCCACCCACAAGCCCTGGCAAGTCTGCTGCCACAATAGACCCCAATCCAACCACTTTTTCTACCTCTTACTTCCAGTCTGAGCCTTCACCAATGTTTGCCCAGACTGGAACAGCCTACTAACTGGTCTCCCTGTCTCCCCTGCCCCCATCCTTTCTCCACCAGCAGTCGGTGTGACCTTCCCAAACCTAAACCAGACCGGGTCATGACTAGTCTCAAACCCTCAGAGCCTCTCACTCTTTGCTACAACTTACGAGGCCCTGCAGCAAGCCAGCCTACTTGTCCCCTCCTCTCACGTGCTGGCTCCCGCCGCCCCAGTGTCCTCCAGGCAGCAGGCTCTTGGCCCCTGCAGGGTCTCTCACGGCCTGTCCCCTCTGTCTGAAGTCCCTTCCTCTCCTGGCTCCTTCCTGGCCTGGCAGGGTTACCTTTCCCTCCCCTCAACTGAGTTGGGCCCCTTCTGCTCTTCTCTCTCAAGGCCCTTCCACCTACTCAGCTCACAGTTACTGAGCGCCTACTGTGTACTAGGCCTGTGCTAGACCCTGGGGACATTGCAGTGAACAGAAAAGTCCTGCTCTCTAGGAGCTTACATTTGAGTGGGGGAGAGAGGTCTTTCACAACAGGCAAGTAAGGACATATAAGGTCCTTTAAGTGCTACTTAAAGTACTACTGAGTATTGCTAAGTGCTAATAAGGGCTGGTGAAAAGGGGAAGGGGACAGGGTGTGCAGTCAGAGAGCTCCGGCTTCGCAGCACTCGCCACTTTTAACTATACATTTGGGTGTCCATTTCTGCAGGAAGCCTTGCTGTTGATGAGCTGTCTCCCTACTGCACTGGAAGCTCTGAGAGCTGGGACCAAGGGGAACTTGTTCACCAATATGTGAAGCTATGTGTGCCCGTCACAGTGCTAAACGTGTTCAGGGATTAGCCAGATTGATCTTTACATCAACCCTGGGAGGTAGCACCAACGTTGCAAATGAAGAAATAGAGGCTCAAGGAATACTGAGACACCAGCTCAAATCCCAGTGGTTAATGGTGACGGAGATGGGACGGGGCCCCAGCAGGGCCTGGGCCTGGCCCTCGCCAGCTCCCACCACCAGGCTGTACTTAAGTCTTCTTTATAGAAAACCAAGCCACAGTTTGGTCCAGGATGCCAGGCCACCCCCCATCACTGACCATCCTTCAGGCGCAGGGGCAGGCCGGCCCCCAGCTCAGCCTCACTGCAGAAGTAGCCGCCACCCCGGGAGTCCCAGAAGAGCCGGTCCTGCGTGTCCTGCAGCCGCAGAGCCCACTCGAGCCAGGCACTCTCCTGCGATGCCTCGTACAGGTCCAGCAGGCCTCGTACCACGAAGGCATAGTCCTCCAGGAAGCCCCAGCAGGGCGGATTGCTGGATGGATGGGCATTAGGGGAGGAGGTAAGGACCTCAGGCCCCAGGGAGAGTTCTCAAAAGAGGTAACCCTTTGCATGCATTGTTTCCCTAATCCTCAAAAGCTGCCAGATGGGTGGGTTCCATCAGCCAGGGGTGAGCCCAGGTGGTTAAGAGCACTCAGCAAGTGGATGGCTGAGCCACAAGTGAAGCCTGTGCAGAGGGGAGAGGAGCAGAGGTGGGCAGGGGTGTGGAGAGGGGCAGATGGGAAGGAGTGTAGGGAGACAAGCTCTCCCAGTCTGCCCGGCCCCCACCTGTGCTCCACTGTCCCCCCAGAGCCCGCGTAGCACGTCCGCATCAGGCGGCCACTGGCCACGTCAAACATGTGTCGCTTCAAGAATTTGGCACCGTTGGTGGCGGAGTTGACCAGCTTCTCCACACCCAGGATAGCGCCGGTCACGGCATAGCCAGACACCATCAGACCTGTGGCGAGGACAAGTCAGGGGTCATGAGAAGACAGCTGGGGCCCTCCAGGTAAGACCACCCCACCACCACCCCCAGTCCCCAAAACTCTCTGGAGCAATGGGGGTGAGTGGGTAAGGGCTCAGGCTCCCTGCCGGGCAGAGTGGGTTTCCTGGCCCTGCACCTCACTAGTGGCGTGACCTTGGGTGAATCAGTTACTCAAACTCTCTAAGCCTCACTTTGCTCGTCTGTACATCGAAGACGATTAACCTAACAAAGGGAGAACTAACGTGGATGCAGGTGCCTGACTCACAGAAGGGCTTTTGTGAAAGGAAACCCTGTAAAGGGACTCGGCCCCCACCGTTCCAGGCCGCCAGCATCTTGGTGTCCAGGTGAGGCCTGGGCCGGTGTTTCCGGGTCTGGAGGAGCTTCTCCAGCCCCGTATCGAGCAAGGTCTGCACGGCCTTCACGTCCAAGCCGAAGCGGGCGGCGGTCAGCTCCAGCGAATACCGCACGGTCAGCACGTTCTGGCCCTGCAGCTCCCCCTTGGGGTCCTGAAGGAAAGAGCCCTTGTTGGGGGGCGGGGGTGGGGGGAGTCCACGCCCCGGCCAGGCTTCCGGCCCCGTGGCGGGCCCCAGAGGCCCTCACCTGGCTGGAGCTGACATTGCCGGCCTCCGTGAGCCCGTAGTGCCTCGTCAGGAGCTGGCCTGAGCTCAGCGGCTCGGGGGCGCCCGGCACCGGCTCGGGGAGGAGCTGCTGCACCTCTTTGACCGTCCACACGTAGAAGGCGCCCTCTCGGGGCCGCGCGCCCCGCTCTGGAGGAGAGTCCGCGTCCTCCGCGCTGCAGAAGCCTCCGGACTGCCGGGAGGGGAGAGCTGGCTGGCCCCAGGCTCGAGGCTGAGGAGACCCCATCCCCACCCACAACCAGCCCCACCGGCCCCGGGGGGACACACACCCGGTGGCTCAGACTCCTCGACACGTACTGCAGGATGCCTCTGGCCACGTCGGAGTAGAATTCATCGCCAGAGATCTTAGGGGGAAAGGAAAGAGGCTGTGTAAATAAATGGAGGCCGGGCGGCTGCCGTGGCTCAGCAGGCAGAGCTCCGACCTGCCGACCTGCCGACCTGCCGACCTGCCATGCTGGAGGTCTGGAGTTCGATTCCTGGTGCCTCCTGCCCATATGCAAATTAAAAAATAAAAAATAAAAAAATAAATGGAGCCCGCTGGGGGCAGCCCAGGAGCAGGGCAATGGCGAGGGGCGAGGGTGGGCAGAGAGCATCCTACCAGGGAGGGATGGGGGGAAGCCCCGGTAATAGACGTAGGGGAGGGAACTAGATTGCAATTCAAGGGGAGTCACAAGTCACCAGGAAGGCCTCAGGAGGGGCAGCCGGGTTAGATGGACAGGGGAGGTAGGGGCCTTTGCGCCGGGTCACCTGGAAGGCTTGTGAATAGGCCACCGCGAGCTGCGCCTGGTCATAGAGCATCTTCTCAAAGTGGGGGATGTGCCACTGGCGGTCCGTGGAGTAGCGGTGAAAGCCCTGTGCCAGGCCGGACAGGGGGCTGGAGGCCAATCCCAGCCTCTGCCCCCTCCCGATGTCTCCTGCTGAGACAACTCCTCGGGGAACGTCCAGCCCCCTGCACCTGCCCCACGTGGTCCCGGATGCCCCCGTTGGCCATCATCTTCAGGGTGTGCAAGGCCATCTGCTGGGCCCGAGAGCCGTCCTGGGTGAGTCGGTGGCTGAGCCAGTAGGAGAACAGGAAGCTCAGGATCACTGCGGGGCGCCACAACACGCGCGTGAGAGGATGGGCGTGGGGGGGAAATCACTGCAGGGGCGCCACAACACGCGTGTGAGAGGTCTGGGGGTCAGCAAGTCTTTGGCCAGGCTGGGGTGAGGAGTTCACTTGACAGGCAGTCTCTGATCAGGCTTGGGGGGTGGTGCGGGGCGGGAGGTCAATGGTCCACCCAGAGGACAGAGGTCATCGCCAAACTAGAGGTCAGAATATCATTGGTCAACAGAGTGCCAGCAAGTCACTGACCAGACCAGAGCCC
>PVIY010035541.1:0-26192 GCA_004026745.1 Myrmecophaga tridactyla
CTGTGGTGATAAGCTAATCAAATTTCCAGCCCATCGTACTGTATTCAGTACTATAGGGATTAGAAGAATCTGTTGCTGCCACAAGACTGGCCAGGATCAGAACATTGTCTTTATAGGGTACATAAATCCTTTCAAATCAGCAGAACTCTCTTCTGGTTTGCAACAACACATGCATTATTTCTGTCTAAGTCCTTATCAGGAGTATCCTTAGATTCCACATTTCTACAGTCTTTTCAAAGCATTCTAGGCCTTCTCTATCAAGCTCCTCACAATGCTTCCAGAATTTTCCCCTTATCCATTTAAAAACTATTCCAACATGTTTGGTATTTGCAAACTGCAGCATCACACTTTTCTGGTATCAAAATCTGTTTTAGCTTGTAAGTTAAAACGGAATGGCTTTTAAAAAGACCTTTTTTAAAAGACTACCTTGTGTCGTCTCTCAAAATAATTTTAATTCCTTAAGAAGTCTAGTGACTTTTGGTTACCATTTGTTAAAGAATTATATGTATATATTTGCATATATTATCCTGTGATTCTACTTATGGTTTCTCTGCTGTGTTGAAGATCTAGGAGCATAAAATCTTTGTGTCCCCACACACAGTGGCTTTAATGCTGCATGTGCTGGTTTGAATTTGTGAACCATAGAAGCCATGTCCTTTAATCCTCATTCATAATTGCTGTGTAGGAGGTTTTCAATTATCCATGGAGATGTGACCCACCCAATTGTGGGGGGTAACTTTTGCTTGGATGACTTCCATGGAGGTGTGTCTCTACCCATTCAAGGTAGGGTTGCTTACTGGAGCCCTTTAAGAGGGAACCATTTTGGAAAGAGTTACAGAGACCATGCAGCAAAAGACTTTTGGAGATGCAGAAGGAAAACATCCCACAGAGGAGCTTCATGAAACAAGAAGCTAGGAAAGAAAGCTAGCAGATGCCACCATGTTCACTATATGAAACAAGAAGCCAGGAAAGAAAGCTAGCAGATGCTGCCATGTTCGCTATATACCTTTTCAGTTGAGAGAGAAACCCTGAACTTCATGGGCCTTCTGGAACCAAGGTATCTTTCCTTGGATGCCTTAGATTGGATATTTCTATAGCCTTGCTTTAGTTGGGACATTTTCATGGCCTTAGAACTGTGGACTTGCAACTTAATAAATTCCCCCTTTTAAAAGTTGTTCTATTTCTGGTATATTGCATTCCAGTTTCTAGCAAACTAGAACACTGCAGAAAGGTTATAAATAGGCAGTCCGATCCTGTTACCTTTCATTGATCTGAACTATCCAAAGTTTTATTGTAAGATATTATCTTTTGGAGATCTAGCTTCTGCAAATTCCAAATAGGTTCCATTTCTTTAGTGGGATATTATAGGAGCAGCCCTCAGGTTGAAAGAACCCCAGCTATCATTAATTTCTAAGCCTCTCTAATTTTTCTATACTCTGGCAGAGCCAGAGGATTTTTGGGAGTGTGTGTGTGTTTTGAAGTATTTTTATTATTTTAAAAAATATTTCTGTTGAGATATCTTCATGCACCATACATTCCATCCAAAGTGTACACTCAATGACTCACAATATCATCACATAGTTGTGTATTTATCCACATTTGATAAATGATCATTTAAAAACATTTGCATCACTTTAGAAAAACAAAGAGACAAAAGAAGATTTGCACCCCTGGGAGTCATGTCCCACATAGTGGGGAGGGCAGTGAGTTCACCTGCTGAGTTGGCTTAGAAAGAGAGCCACATCTGAGAAACAATGGAGGTTCTCTGGGGGTGACTCTTAGGCATAATTATAAGCATGTTTGGCTTCTCCTTTGTAGGAATAAGTTTCATCTGGCCGAACCCCAAGATCAAGTGCTCAGAAGTCATAGGATTTTGATATTTTATCTCATAGCCCTTTGAGAAAAATGCCAAGCATGTTGCCTACTGGAGTCTGCTTTTTGCAAGTCACCTGTATGACTGTGTTGCAAGGATAAGTCTCCACTCTCGCTGGTAGTCCCAGGTTCTAGAATGCCACCCAGAACTTGGGGACTGCTCAATTTTTCAAGTTCACAAGTCTTGGGAAACACAGGTTGCTCAGTTGCTGAGGAGATTATTTCAGCACCCTTTGAAATGAAAGTGACAGGATATGCCTCTTGAAATATCACTCCATCACTGTTCTAGTTTCCAAGCTGCTGGAATGCAATATATCATCAACAGGCTTTTAAAAAGGGGAATTTGTTAAGTTGCTCATGTACAGTTCTAAGACCATGAAAATGTCCAATTCAAAGCATGGCTATAGAAATGTCCAATTTAAGGCATCCAGGGAAAAATAACTTGGTTTAAGAAGGCCGATGACATTCATGGTTTCTCTCTCAACTGTGAAAGCACATGGTGAACATGTTGACATCTGCTAGCTTTCTCTCCAGTCTTCTTGTTTCATGAAGCTCCTCTGGGAGCATTTTCTTTCTTTATCCCCAAGAGTCTCTGACTGTGTGGGCTTTTGTGGCTCTCATATCTCTGAAACTTTTTTCCAAAATGGTTCCCTCTTAAAGGGTTCCAATAAGCAACCCCTCCTCAAATCTCCATGGAACCCATCTAATCAAAAGTTACCACCCACAATTGGGTGAGTCACATCACCATGGGAAAAATAAAAAAGTTCCCACTCAGTAATATTGAATAAGGATTAAAGGATATGGCTTCCCTGGGGTCCACAAATTCAAACTGGCACATTCAACCCTTTGGATCCCAAAAAGACATGCTCTTTCCAAATGCAAGATACATTCATTCCATAAAAATCTCAGAAAGACTTAAAGCATTTCAGTAACACTTTAAATGCAATACAAAGTCAGAAACAGTATAAAATCTCATCAAAGTCAGCTACAGACATGGTCTGTCCTAAGGCAAAATTCTCCTCTGGCTCTGGACCTATAAAAACTCAGAACAAGTTATCTGCTGCCAACATACATAGGAAGGACAGTCATAGGATAAATATCCCCATTTCCGTAGGGAGAAACTGGAAGGAACACAGGAGTCACCAGATCCAAGTAGTTTTGAAAACCTGCAGGGGAAAGACCATTAGATTTCAAAGTCTGAGAGTCATTTATCTTCAGGGCTTTAGAAGGCAGCAGTCCCACCCTTTCCAAGGGCCTATGCAGCAGTCTGCCTTTCTGAATGCAAACTTGGGGGACATTGGGGAGACCACCTTTTTCTTGGCTCCACCCTCTTCAAGCATTGGGGCCACACCTGAGCTCTCTGCCATCTCTGGAGCATACTCTCAACTCCTCCATGTGGTGGCAGCCAGGCTCTCCCCAATTCTCAAGGAATGTTCTTCACCCTTTCCAAGGCCTGAGGCAGCACAACTCTTCCACTGCAATGAGGTGGAAGGCCCATCCTCTGCTTTTGGGGCAAACTCACCCTCTCCACGTGCTTGGATGGATCTGCTCTCCTGACTTTAGAAAGTCTCCTGACTTTCTTAACTTCAGATCTTAGCTTCTATAGTTCTGCCTCCAAAGTTATTTTTCCTCCAAACTGTCCCTTTTCTATCCCCCTCAGTCCTGACTGGCAGTGGTTCTGTTTATACAGATCCCACAACACTCTTGTTGGTTTTCTATGCAATAGACTCAGATCATGCTCAACAGACAGAAGGAGTTTTCACAAATTCTTCCTGGATAACTCCATGTCTGATCCTGGCTTTTTCTGAAATGGCTGATTGATTCCACTTTCAGTTAAATCCTCATTTGACACATTAGTCTCTCAGGTTTCCCTTTCTGGAAGCCCAGATTGTTTTAGAACAACAATTTCTAGTTTCTTTAAACCTAAAAGTTCAGTTCTCAGCTTATCTCTTTCCAGTCACATTTCAGTATAATCTGCAAGGAGAAACCAGGCTGCACTTTCCATATTTAATTTGGAAATCTCTCTTCTGCTAAATATCCAAGGTCATGGCTTTTAAAATCTGCTTTCCAGCCAAAGCCACTAGTCAACTTTGCTAGATTATCTGCCATTTTAAAGCAAGAATCACCTTCCTTCCAGTTTGCAATGATACAAGGCTCATTTCTGTCTAGAGCCTAGTCAGAGGTATCTTTAGAGTCAACATTTCTACCAACAGTCTCTTCAAAGCATTCTAAGCCTTCTCTGTCAAGCTCCTCACAACTCCTCCAGACACTTCCCCTTAGTCATTTAAAAAACCGTTCCGACATGTTTGGTATTTTCAAACTGCAGCTCCACTCTCAGTACCAAAATTTGTTGGAATGTGATATACCAGAAACAGAACAGCTTTTAAAAAGGGGGACTTTATTAAGTTGCACATGTACAGTTCTAAGGCCATGAAAATGTCCAAATCAAAGCATGGCTATAGATCTAAGGCATCCAGGGAAAGATACCTTGGTTCAAGAAGGCCCATGACATTCAGGGCTTCTCTCTCAACTGGAAAGGCACATAGTGAACATGGCAATGTCTGCTAGCTTTCTCTCCAGGCTTCTTGTGTCATGAAGCTCCTCTGGGGGCATTTTCCTTCTTCATCTCCAAATGTCTCTGGCTGCATGAGCTCTCGTGACACTAATGGCTCCGAAGCTTTTTCCCAAAATGGTTCCCTCTTAAAGGATTCCAGTAAGCAACCCCACCTTGAATGGGTATAGACAAATCTCCATAGAAGCCATCTAGTCAAAAGTTACTACCCAGAACTGGGTGTGTCACATCTCTACAGGATGTACCCACCCTGCAATATTAAATGAGGATCAAGGAATGCATCTTTTCTGGGGTCCTCAAATTCAAACCAGTGCAATCACTTTATGATCTGATGATTTTCCAATAACAGTTCCAAGGCCAATGCTGGGCTCATTTATAAATGATAAGCCCCACTGATTCTGGAAGATATTCCCTAAGTTTTGCTGATGTGTATGAGAGGGGAGATGCTGTTCTGTTGTGCTCAGCACCACAGTTTGCATATAGGAAGGGTAGATAAAAAGGCTAGACTTTATTTGTTCAACATCTGTTGAAGTTAAATTCATATCCTGGAGAGTTAAATCAGTCCCAGAAGAGATGGGTATTAGAGTAATAGCAGCAGTAGTTAGCTGTGGCTGATCCTCTTGAGAATACACATTTGCATCAGTCCCTGCTAAAACAGGTCCTTTAGAAAAACTGGCAGAAGTAATAGATTTCAGTGCAGACATAGGAACCAGGGATAACTGATTTGAAGAATGGGTCTGAGTTTCCCCAGTAGATGATGAAGAGGATGAAGATGAGGATGGAGACACTGAAGAATTCTGTACAGTTTTTTTGAGGTTTTCCTTAACTTTGCTTGTATAACTTATTTTAGAAACCAGTTTAACACTGCTATTGTCCACTGGAAAAACTGGAGGTGGTTTAAGTAGGATCTATGAGTCCCCCTTGGAGGCAATAGCTGAAGCATGCTTTCCTTTGGAACAAACATCAAACTTTTTCCTGCTCACACTAGGTTTAACATTAGAACTCTTTGGCAGTACTCACCCACAGTGGGTTTTCCTTGGCTTCTTCCTCCAAGCCCAGTTTCACACTTCCAAAAGGGCTTAGAACCATCTACTCAACTTCTCTTTTGTTCACTATAGTCAGGTTTGAAAGCTTTAAGTTCCTGTTTTAAAGTTGGGACACTGGTCTCATTGCATTATTTTGTCCTGCACTAAATTAAGCGTTTTCACACCCTTGGCACTATTGCACCTAGCTTTCCATTTTTTAGGAATGGTTTATCCACTCTCTCAGATCCAATACCATCATTTTCTGCCCCTTTGCCTATATAATCTTTAGTAATACACCAGAATTATTAGTCATGACACCATTTGTAATTGCTACCAAATTAGTCTGGTCTGCAGATTGGCTCTCTCCAGATTTATTTTTGTAAGACTTCCCATGTATTTTATCCACACTGTTTTACTGAGTGAAATTTTTGGTTTTAATTTCTGCATTTCCAAAGGAGCTTCCACAGTCTGCTCCAGGTTAGTGCCTACAATTTTCTTCTTGCCATTGAGGATCTGGAAATGTGGTTAATGGGCGGCCACGGTGGCTCAGCAGGCAAGAGTGCTTGCCTGCCATGCCAGAGGACCTGGGTTCGACTCCCGGTGCTGCCCATGTAAAAAAAAAAAAAAAGAAATGTGGGTAACTTCATCAGAATCCAGGCTCTTTAAAGATATTCCACTTTCTCCAATGTTACCATTTAGTTCACTGTAGAAAGGGTATGTTTCTGCTCATGTTTCAGCAGCTTTGGTGGCTGGGCCTTGGCCTGTCCTTGGCTCCATGCTGCAGGTATGGTGAGGCTGCTGCTGGTGGTGGTAATGGTGGTGGTGGTGGTGGCTGGCTGGGATTCTCCTCTATTGAAAGCAGCTAGGATTCACTGGCTGAGGCTGAGGGCTCAGATGAGTTTTAAATGGTCTTTATAGATTAATTAAGTTTGAATAGGGAAAGACAAAGTAGGCAAAGCCAGTTTTACTGAGGGTGATAGCTTGAGCAAAAATCAGATGTTAGGGAAATAAGGGGAATCAGAGTGGATCAGGTGGCTGTGGAAAGTAAACAGAGAGGAGGCTGAGATGAGAGCAAAGTGTGAGATGGCTCAAGGGAAATTCTTCAGAGCCAGTTTAGTGTGCTTGAAATCAGTTTGACAGGAGGCTCATTTTTCATAGTTCCTCTATCTCTACCCTTTTCTTTGAATTCCCATCTTTCACCTCTCCCATCTACCCTCCTTCTGTCAACCTTCTTATCCCTCCTCCCAGCTCAGGACCTTTGTATGGGGAGATGAAACATATTTCCTTGCTTCTGTGAACATAAATTAGAAACCAGAAAATAAAACTAAAGACTGAAAGGAAAAGATGATTTGGTGTTTGGGCATTTGGTTTCCAATGATTGGCCATTTTGAACACTGATGAAAACAAATTGAACTGCTTCTGTGGAATATAAAGCCAAAACTAAGATGACCATATAACTTATCATGTAACTTGAGAAACTCTTGAGACAGAAAGGACATACTATTCACAGTTACATCGGGAAAACCGGTATAACTATAGAAAAAAGAACTGTCCAGAGCAAACTATGAAGTGTGGTGACCTTTCAGAAAAAACTAAACTGTTTATGTTTTCATGTGACCACCTGCTTCTCATGATCATGGGCACTCTTCTCTCTCTCCCATTGAGTTTTTAACTGCTTTGGACCAAGTTTTGTGTACATTTCCCCACCTTTGATTCAAACACATCTCACCCAGTGCTCTGTATATTGTGTGTGCTCAACCCACATAGGTTGACTTCACAGGAAAGGAAAGGCAGGGGTGGGCTGTAGGGTGCAGGGGAGGGCAGGCTGGGCAGCCATGGTTGGAGATGCCATGAAGGCCTGGGTGTCACAGAGGAAGTGCTGAAATGTGGGGGAACGGGGTGAAGATACAACACAAAGACATTTATCCCCCAACCTGTGCCCTGGATGGCCCCATGGCCCTGCCCTGACTGGATGTCCTCACTCAGTCCCCACTGGCCTTGCTTACAGTCCCATCCCTAAGCTCTGTCTTTGGATCTCTTTAATTGTAAGCATAGGAGCTCCCATTCCAGGGCTGGAGTTTGTTGTCTCCTGGGGGACTCGTCAGCTTCACCACCCTCCCTCAATTTCTATGTTAAATACAGGTGGGCAGAAGGAGATCATTCTACAATCTGTTCTGAGGAGGTTTTGAGGAAGGTGGGCCAACATCAGCATGTGGGCTTGGATGTAGAGGTACTGGCTCTGATCCCATCTGCCCACCACTATTTCCTTGACTAGTCTTTTTCTGCCTCTCTGTTTTGGTGAGAAGAGCCCGTTGTTTGTCTGAGGCCCACTGAGCTTAAAGGCTGATGCTGAGGGCAACATGGGCCTCCACAGCCTGGAAGGTGGGGGTCTGAGAGGAAGGGTATAGCTGGGGAGGGCTTCCTCCCTATCCCTTCTGAACTAGTATGTACAAACATAGAGCAAAGAAGATGAATGATTTTGACTCTAGAAACTTCTCCATTGGATTTCTCTCTTGAATTTGTTTTCCTCCAGTGGAATCACCTAAAGGTGAGTGAGAGTCTCTCTGCCTTTTTTCCTCACCCGACCACCTCCCAGCTTCTCTCTTCCTTGCAGTTTCTTTTATTGGCTTCTGGTTCATTTTTCCATCCCTAATTACCAGCATTTCTGCTTCCTCCAATTGTCTGCCTCTATTAAGATTTTTTCTCTTTTGGGGGGCTGTGATTCACCTTCTGACATTTTTACATTTCATCTCACTTTCTCACAGGTCCTTTTCCTTTGAGCTACTTCTCTTGATCTCTTTTCTTCGTGTCTTATTAATCTGTTCCTTTTCTCTTTTCCTCTGTCTGGATTATGGCAAATGGGTCAGCTATGAGTTTCTGGGTTGAGTTTCTACAGCAGAAAATAAAAGGAGAGTATGGAGAAATGAGGAAGAAAGAGAGAGGAGGGAGAGGACTGATAAGAAACATTCAGACATCTCAACAGAAAGAATACTGGAGAAACGAGGTGTTTTCATTATGTTGCCAATTCTAAGGAGAGACATGAAACCATTAACTAAACAGAAGTTGAAATTAGAGAACAAGAAAAATAAGTATATAAGACACTAGGATAATTTTTTGAGATATTTATATTTAATATAATTATTATTCATTCAATAAATAATTACCAAATACATAATATGTGGCAGGCACTATTCTAGGAGCAAGGGAGTTCACAGTGAGCAAAACACAGCATCAGGAAACTTAAGTGCCAGTGAGGAGAGCAGAAAAAAAACATATCATAGGAATAAAATATGGCAAGTCTGGAGGCTTGGACTGCTGTGGGAAACAGAAGGCAAGAAAGGAATCAGGGAGGTCAGAGGGATTGAATATTATACAGGATGTTTAGGAAATGCTTTGATGACAAGATGAGCAGGAGGTGGTGGGCAAATGAGGTGAAGGATGTCTGGAGGATGCTTCTATGAAGAGCTAAGAGCCAACACCCAAGTAGATGCCAGCAAGTTGTGAGAAGAAAAGCAGGAAGGCCAGTGAGACTGAGGTCTAGGGCGCACCATGGAAGAGCAGAAGAAATGGTGTCTGGACAGTATGGAGGACATGCTAGGAAAGTTTTGTGGTTTTTTTTTTCTTGAAGCATCTTAGCTTTTATTCTTACTGTATTGAGTTCACTCCAGCTGCTCTGTGGGAAACAGACTGTGGAGCTGGGTGGAATCAGGAGACAAGTCCAGTTAGGGGCCATTGTGGTCATCCCGTGTTAATGGCCTGGTCAAGTTGGGAGCAGGGGAGGAGTGAAAAGTAGTCAACGGTGGATGTATTTCATAGGAAGAACCCACAGGGTGTTCTGTTGGTTTGGACATCTGTGTGAGACAGAAAGAGGAGTCAATGATGATGCAAGTTATGCAGGCTGCGTAACTAGATGGACGTGCCATAACTGAGGTGGGAAAGAAATGGAGAGGATAGGTGTTTCTCCAGAGAAGACCAGGAGCTCTGTTTGATCACTTAGAACAAGGCTATTGGATATCCAATGGGGAGATACTGAGTATACAACGGCTATGATGATATTGAGTTCAAGGGAATTATGCAGGATGGGGCAATAAACATTATCAGTCAACCATGTAGTGTTGATGGTTGTATAACTTAAATTTTAGAGCCCTTTCCTGGAAAATTTCACATAAACCTCTTTATTAGAGGCCCACAGGAGTGCAGGGATAGAGGATGGGTTTAATTATCCTCATTTTACAAATGATGCAACTGTGTCTGGCAGCAGCTCATAGCACTGGAAGGTTCATCCTTAGTGTAACAGAGCTAGTTCTTGGACGCAGGGTTGCAGGTGTCCTTTCTGATTTTCTATCTATGTTTGCTGTTTCTGCAGAGAAAGTTCTCTTCTAGGAGAAGCACCTGTTTTGTAAGTATACTGTCTAACACTTTCTGATGAGAGAACTGTGTGAAAAATGAAAGAAATGATGAGAGAGAGAAGAGAGGAGAGGGAAAGAGGGAATGCATCACCTGCAGGTACATGTGCTGAGGACCTCTGCACACAATGGGGAGCACCGTGTGTCTTCAGCACAGGAGGAGGAATTGCTGCTGTGAGATGGAGGGGGATCTGGTTGTCCTGCTGGTTGATTGAACCTGGGACCTATGTAATCAAGATGATAATTGAAGGCTTTAGGAACAGTGACATGCTCATGTTGAAAACCTCTTCAACATCACCCCTGGCATGGTCACCTGGGCATATCTTCTTGGGCAGGTATCAGAACTGCTCCCCCATGGAGGGACTCAGCCCGAGGGCCCTACCTCCTTTGTCATGGAGTAGGGTAGCACCATCTTAGTTTAGGAAGTTTTCCAGGGCACAGAGTGTGTGTCCTGAGTACTGCCCTCATGTCCTCTTTGCAGTGAGATAAGATATACATGAATATATCAGTATGTGAATGTCTTGTAGATGTGACAATCATCTATTTGTGGAGATCACCCTGGGCTTTTGTGCATAGCTGAAGATATTTCTTAGATTATCACTGACTGTCCCTCATAGAAAAGAACCAAGCAGTGACCTCCTTTACATTTAGGTCAAGGTGAAAGACTCCTGCAATTATAGAACACGTTATGCTTTCAGAAAATGGAAATGATAGCTGCATATTACAACATCATGCATTTTATTCAGTCAAGACATATTTTATGGGGGAAACTTCCTGGGCATAGAGCAATGAGCAAAGGAGGCAGTAAGCACTACTTTCATGATACTGATCTAGCTGATGATGAAAACAAAAACAAAACAAACCATCAGATCTGTAATCATGCAGAATGTCAGGGGCTGAGAGGAAGAGGAGGAGCATGGAGCAGTTCACAGAAAAGGATAAAGGCTACAGGGGCAGGAATGTGTCTGGCTTGTTCTGGGGGAAAAAAAAAGAGTGAAGCACCCTGAGTGAGAAGAGAGGACAGAAGACCAGGTTGGATGTTGCCTGTGTGGGTAGGGTTGGTGGGTGTCTTCTACAACTTTTAGGGTCTTATAAAGATCTGGGCCTTGCTCTGAGTGCATTGGAAGCCAATGGTACATCTTGAGCACAAGAGTAACACCATCTGACATGTCTAAGATCATTATCTGGCTGCTAAGTGGAGAAGCAAGGAGACCACCACACAAGACAGAATGCTCTTTTTGTCAAATGAACTTGACATGAAGGGCCACAGCGGCGGGGACCACCTGCCTGGGGGATGGGTTAGAGGATGTGTTGTGGTCAGCCAAAGTGCTGAAATGCGATATACCAGAAATGAACTTGCTTTTAACAATGGGGATTTATTAGCTTACAATTTACAATTCTAAGCCCATGAAAATGTCTCAAATTAAGGCATTCACATGTGGCTACTTTTTTCTGAAAAAGGCTGCTGGCATCTGGGACACCTCTGCTACATGGGAAGGCACATGGCTGGCAACTAACTAGTCCTTTTCTCCTGGGTTTCATTGGTTTCACATTCTGGCTTCAGTGACTCTTTCAGCTTCTGTGGGAATTTGATTGCTTCTTCGGGGCTTTTCTCTCTCTCAAAGCTCTCGCTCTGATTTTTCTGACTTTATTTTCTCAAAAAGGACTCCAGAAAAAGGATTAAGACCTATCTTGAATGGGTGGGTCACATCTCTATTGAAATAACCTAACCAGAAGGTCCCACACAAAATAAGTCTGCAACCACTTGAACAGATTAAAAAAACATGTTCTTTTCTGGTACATAAAAGCTTCAAGCCAGCACAGGATCTTTTATGGCAGAAACAGGTTTGCACTGAACCCTGAAGTGGATTAAAACACTTTATTAGGAGGAGACTGGCAGAAGATGTGCTGGGTGAGTGGAAAGCATGAGCAAAATCTAAGCAGAAAAGCAGAAGTCATATCTAGCAAGCTGCATGTGGCAGGTGGGGTGGAACAGAGCTTTATTTAAGAAGGGGTATGGGAGAAAAAGCTAGAAAAGGGGAATGGGAGCACACAGGACTTAAATCTGTTAAAGGTAGACATCTGCTCAACATCTTGAGCAGTGAAGTGACCCACGAACAGGTGCCCTGTGAGATGACTGTGGTGGGCAGTATATAGGAGCATGTAGGATGCTGTTATATGATTCTGGCAAAATTATGATGCTCTGAATTAAAGTCATGAAAATAGGGAGGAAAGTGGGGGGCCAGACAGGTGTAGGAAGCAAGAGCTCCCACTAAGGGCAAATCTACAGGACTTTGGAGACTGATTAGATTTGGGGGGCATGGGGACACCCAACATGGGTCACTTTGAGCTTGAATGATTGGGAGACTAAGTTATCATTTTAAGGAGATAAGATGATCAGAGGAGGTAAGATTTCAGCTTAGCCTTTCTCTGTTTGAAGTGCAAAACAGGCAAGTGTATGAGTCTGGGGATTGGGTGGAATGTCTGGGATATGAATGCAGATTTTGACATCATTTGGAGAGCGGCCCAGATGGGCAGGCAGCTGGTTTCTCTGGCTTCTCGAACTGAGCCTCCTTATCATCTTTCCCTCAGTTCTACAGGCTCAGAAGTATAATTGTAATTTTCACTAAGCTTGGAGAATTCCATTTAAACTAACCAAACTCAGAGAAATTTAATAACCACAGGTGATAATTTAGCAATCTTTGCTGAGAGCTGTGTCTGACAGAAACCAGTACTACTCTTCAGCAAAAGGAGCCATAGTCTTTAAGTGCCCAGATTATGGATCAGAAGGCTGCTGGGTAAGCCAAGAATTAGAGAAAAGGGATTGGAAGTTCCTCACTGAAAATGTCTAAGTGATAAGGTAGATTGCCATTTGAGGGATATCTTTGCTCAGAAACAGCCTGATGAAATGAACAAAATGAGGAAACATTGGGCAATCCAGCCAAGTCCTCAGCACTTGTTTCCTCATTTGAAACAGAGGGTCTATTTTAACAGTCACTGCACTTTGATCACACGATCACTAAGAGGTCAAGTGGAAGAATGGAATGTAAGTATGAAAAGATGCGAAAATCAGACATGATGTTTACTAATTATGTATCGCCTGTCATGAGAGCCAGGCAGAGCCCTGACACTTTTCAGCGGATGAGATTTAGACTGACAAACTCAAAATCATTTATTCTTTGTTTTCCATGCTCCAAGTACATCACCATCTTTCTTGTATGACAAGGTTATGTGTTAAAATTCATCAGTGTCCAGTTGCATGATAGTAGCCATCAGGACTCACACGAATGAAGGTGTAAGGAGCCTCCAAGATGGCCCGTTCATCCCCACCTGCTGAAATTCATGCCCGCGTGTAATTTTCTCTCCTTCAGTGTAGACGGGATCTAGTGACTCACTTCTAAAGAACTGGGTACAGCAGAATTGATGGGATGTCTCTTTCCATACTAGGTTACAATGACCACAGCTTCTATCTGGGTGTTTTGCTCTCACTGCTCTTGGATCGCTAATCCTGGAGGAAGTAAACTGCCATGCTGTGAGCAGCCTTGGGGAGTGAGAACAAGGCCATCAACAGCCACATGAGTGAGCTTGGAAGTGGATCCTCCTCCAGCCGAACCTTGAGAGGACTGTACCTGGGATGAAAGCTTAACTGGACGTCATCAGAGACCTTCAGCCAGATGCATCCATCTAAGCTGCACCCAGACTCCTGACCCATGCAATGGTGAGATTAGAAATGTTTGTTACTTTAAGCTGCTACCATTTAGAGATGTTTATTACACAGCATAATAAAAATATTAAGGAAAATATACTGCACGGCAGTTCTACTTGCAAAACCATGAAAATGTCTGATAGGGCAACCGCTGGATCGATACAGCAAGAAGTGAAATGAGAAGGATGGTGATGGAACTGGAGAACAGAGAAGCCTAAAGGAATTGGGAATGCCTTTGAGGGTGAAGAGATGCTTCAATTAGGTGAGAGTGTGAGACTTGTGATAAAACAGTTGTGGTAGAATATGGGTTTCTTTTCCACTAAGTACATTATAATTATCTGTTTCTCTACTTGCATTGGTTCAGATATTACAAATATCACCCAGGCATTTTTAAACTTTTTAAAACTATTCATGACTTTTATTTCTTGCTTTGGCTTCTGTCCATGTAAAATCAAGCCATGTTTCTGATTCCCCTCCATAATATGGTTTTTAGAAAAATTTCAGGACCAAAGAAGAAGGGGAATCTTTTTTCATTGACAAACCCCAAATGAATTAACTGGAACTTTTATAAAGCAATGAATTAATGGTTCAGGATTCCATGTGCAAGAAATGAATTGGAAGGATTTTATAAAGAAAGCCCTTTGACTTCTATTTATGATACCTTAGTTAGCAGATATTACTTGTCCTGGTTTATCAGCCTATTTCTACTGAGGGCCCGATCCTCAAGTTATTTTAAAAGTGGTGCACAACTCAAGATCTTAACTGTTCTTGAGAGATTTGTGAACCAAGTCATTGTTTATCCCTATTGACCCTGTGACTTTCCTGTCACTCCCAATATCATTGAGAATGATGCCACCCAACTACACCCTTCCTTTCTCATGTAGAGAAGGGCCTCCACAGAAGGCCCTTCCTTGTCTATATGATAAATATAATGGCATGGCTGACATGATTAAACCCTCAGAATATGAGAAAGGTACACAAGCTAAAGAGCCACTCATGTGGTGGCACCAAATTTCAAATGTAATTAACCGACCACGGAATTGTATAGTTGAAAGTGGATAAATGGGATACTATATGTTCTATATATGTCACCAGAATAATTTTTTAATCCCCTTATTTTAATGTGTATATTATATCACGAACGAAATAATCCAAGCCCTTTTAGAGCTAGTTTCCAAATTCCATGTGATCCCAGATGAAAGTGTCAGTGTCAAATGGCAAAGCTGAAACTCTGCTGAAGGAGGATTTCCAAAGATCCTGTGACACATAAAATAACTCAGGTCTACTCTGCCTGGTATGGATATGTGCAAATATAGATGAGTAATCCAATTCTCTGAGAAAGGAGAGCTCATTTTGTTCATGGAGGTATGGAGGAGTCTCCCCTTTTATGTCCCAGAACTTATGCTGTTGAGACCTGATAAATGACAAAGAAAGCAGCTAGATAAAGAAAAGTAGAATGCAATGTTGAATAAGGAAATGTCTGTCAATCTAATAATTTTTTTGTCCACATTCTCAGGTGACTAGGAAACTAAGCCATGGCGACATGGTTCAACCAGTCATCCACAGAGGATTTTGTTCTCCTGGGCATCTTTACCCATAGTCCAGGTGATCTTGTTATTTTCTCTGCTGTCATGGTGGTCTTCACAGTTGCTCTCTGTGGGAATGTCCTCCTCAACTTCCTGATCTACATAGATTCCCGACTTCATACAGCCATGTACTTCTTCCTCAGTCAGCTTTCCCTCATGGACCTCATGTTGGTCTGTAATATTGTGCCAAAGATGGCAGTCACCTTCCTGTCTGGCAAGAAGTCCATCTCTTTTGTGGGTTGTGGCTTACAAACTGGCCTCTTTGTTACTCTTGTGGGCTCTGAGGGGCTCTTGCTCGGGCTCATGGCTTACGACCGCTATGTGGCCATCAGCCACCCACTGCACTATCCTATCCTCATGAGTCAGAGGGTCTGTCTCCAGATTGTTGGAAGCTCCTGGGCCTTTGGGATACTAGATGGTTTGGTCCAGATGGTGGTAGTAATGACCTTCCCTTACTGTGGTTCCAGGGAAGTGGACCACTTTTTCTGTGAAGTGCTCTCCTTGTTGAAGCTGGCCTGTGCTGACACATCCATTTTTGAGAAAGTGATATATGCTTGCTGTGTCTTCATGCTCCTCTTCCCCTTCTCCATCATCGTGGCCTCCTATGCTCGCATCCTCGGGACCGTGCTCCGTATGAACTCTGCTCAGGCTCAGAAGAAGGCTCTGGCCACCTGTTCCTCCCACCTGACAGCTGTGTCCCTCTTCTATGGAGCAGCCATGTTCATCTACCTGAGGCCTAAGTGCTACCGGGTGCCCAGGCATGACAAGGTGGTCTCTGTCTTCTACACGGTCCTCACTCCCATGCTCAACCCCCTCATTTATAGCTTGAGGAACCGGGAGGTGATGGGGGCACTGAGGAAGGCGCTGGACCGCTGCAGGGTTGGTAGCCAGCACTGAAGGCGGGACACCCACCTCCTGGCCCTGCCACCTGCTGGCTATGTGATGTTGGGTGAATAATTCAGTCTATATCGATCTCAGTTATCCTCAGTAATCATGAGAATCATGACAATTGCCCTATCTCACAGGGATGCTAGGAGAGTCACTACAGGTTTGGGTAGCTTTTAAACTCTAAAACCAATCTCCCTAACTCTGATGAAAAACCAGCTGATTTTTTTCCAAATTTTGTTAACTACAATAAAAAAGAATATAAGTTTTGTTGCTCTGATGTGGCCTCTCTCTCTTTCCCTAAGCCCAACTCTGCAAAGAAATTCATTACCCTCCCCCCTACATGTGACATGCCAATCACGGGTGAAAGTTTCCCAGACAATATGGGACATGACTCCCAGGGCTGAGCCTAGCCCTGTGGGATCAAAAATGCCTTCCAGACCAAAATGGGGAAAAGAAATGTAACAAAACAAGATTTTAGTGGCTAAGAGAGTTCAAACAGAGCTGAGAGTTTGTCCTGGTGGCTACTCTTATGCAAGTTTCAACTATATATTACTAATTGCCATGGTTTGTCAAACCCCAATTGTGGTAGTTTGAAACTTTTTGCACCCCAGAAAAGCAATGTTTCAACCTTGATCCAATCTTATGGGGCCAGACCTATTGTTTGGGTGGAAGCCTTTGATTACATTGTTTCCATGGAGATTGACCCACTCAGTGGTGTGGCTTTTTGATTAGATGGAGATGGGACTCTGCCCATTCAATGTGGGTCTTGATTTTGTTACTGGAGTCCTTTAAAGGGGAAAACATTTTGGAGAAACCTCAGATGTTGATGCAGACATAGATGTTTTGGAAATGCAGAAACCCCAGGAGATGCCAGGAGCTGGGAGAGCTGACTGAAATGCAGACATTTGGAGATGATAGGATTTCCAATAGAGAGAGCATACACCCAGACACACAAAAGAAAGTATAAGTGCATATTTTTTTCTCCATCTCTCAAGGAACCTTGCCAATACTTTTTTATTGTCTGCTTAACACACTCTGGGATGAATCCAGGCATTACATTACAGTAGCACCGTAATATGCTTCCACTAAATGTAACAAAGGTATTATGCCAAAACTAAGTGTCAACAAGTTGGGGATATGGAGGGAAGGTATGGATTCTTGCAGAAGAAAAGAGAATGTCTGCATATAGATTATGATGGCAAAAGCATGGCTACTTAATTGTATTGTATTATGTGCAAATAAACTCTTTAAAAGTGAACAGAGAGAAACAAGAGCGAGAAAGAGATGTATCTATCACTGTTGGTAGGGAAGCTGAGAGGTGCAGCCCCTCTGGAGGGCAGTGTGGTGGTTCCACAGCAGGCCAGGGGTGGTGTTGCCCTATGATCCTGCAACCCCATTGCTAAGTATATTACTGGAGGAACTGAGAGTGAGGACATGAATGGACATTTGCACTTTGTTTATGGTGGCAGTGTTTGTGACTCAGAATAGATGGGGGTGGACTAATGGTATAACAACTGAGGAATGGAAGGTGTAACTGTGGTGTGTACATACAACTGCTTATTTTTCAGAAATGTATACTCAATTATCAATTTTACTTGGAAGACTAAAGGGTCCCATATAGCCATAAATGATTCAAGAATAGCTATTCTTGAAAAGCAAGAATGAATTTGAGAATTCACACTTTCTGACTTTAAATGATATTACAAATTCGCAGTGGTCAAAGGAGTATGGCACTAGGCAGAAGGAATAATAGACAAAATAATGCCTGAAAATTTCCCATCTCTTATGAAAGACATAAAATTACAGATCCAGCAAGTGCAGCATACCCCAAACAGATTAGATCTGAGTAGACCTACTACAAGACACTTACTAATCAGATTTTCAAATGCCAAAGACAAATAGTGTTCTGAAAGCAGCAAGAGAAAAGTAGTCCATCACATACAATGAAAACCGAATAAGACTATGTGCAGATTTCTTAGCTGAAACCATGGAGGCAAAAAAGGCAGTGGTATGATATATTTAAGATATTGAAAGAGAAAAATTATCAACAAAGATTGGCTAAACTGTCCCTCAAAAAATGAGGGGAAGGGGTAGTGCACAGGGGGCTCAGTGGCTGAATTCTTGCCTGCTGTGCCAAAGACCCAGGTTCAATTCCTGGAGGCTGCCCACGCCAAAATAAAATAAAATAAAATAAAACAATGAGAGGGAGTTTATATGGTGTATACACATATACTGAGAAAGCCAAAAGGGGAAAGAGAAAAAATAAATAAAGTTTCAGTGGCTGAGAGATTTCAAATAGAATTGAGATGTCATTCTAGAGGTTGTTCTTATGCATTATATTTTTATCTATTTTTAGTTTTTTGTGGATTGGAATAGTTGGAAGGAAATACCTGAAACTCTTCAGCTGTATTCCAGTAATCTTGATTCTTGAAGACGATTGTATAGCTATGTAGCTTTTACAGTATGACCATATGATTATGTAAAGCTTGTGGACGACATTACCTTTATTCAGTGTATAGATGGATGAGTAAACAATAAGTTTAAAAATAAATAATGGGGGGGATAAAGGGCATGGGAAAAAAGTTCTAAATATACTCTAAGAGTTCAAGGAAAACATTCAAAAAGTACTAAAGAAAATCACAATGAATGCAAAAAATATCAATAGAAAGAAGAAAATTATGAACAGTAACCAATCAGAGCCATAGCCCCAGCAACAAATTCCCTAGAGGGGTGCAATAGCAGACTGGCGTTAGCAATGAAAGAATTAATAAACTTGGAGGTAAGAAAATTGAAATGATCCAGTCTGAGGAGAAGAAAGACAGAGTGCACAATAGTGAAAAGAGCTTGTAGAACCTGTGGGACAACATCAAGGGGACCAATATACATATTGTAACAGTCCAAGAATGAGAAGAAGGAGAGAATATTAAGAAACAAGGACAAAAATTTCCCCAATTTAAGAAAACACATGAATATGCACATCCAAGAAGCACAATGAACTCCAAATAGGATAAACCAAAATAGAGCCACATCACAGCATATTATAATCAAACTGTAGAATGCCAAAAATGAAGAGAGAGTTATGAAAACCACAAGAAAGAAGCAACATGCCATGTACAAGGGAGCATCAATAAAATTAAATGCCAATTTCTCATTGGAAACCATAAAGGCAAGAAGGCAATAGGAGGACATATTTAAAGTGATGAGAGAAAAAAAAAACTGCCAACCAAGAATTCTATACCTGGCCAAACTGTCTTTGAAAAACAAGGGAGAGGGTGGTGCAATGGTGGTTTAGTGGCAGAATTCTTGCCAGCCATGCCAGAGACCCAGGTTCGATTCCTGCAGCCTGCCCATGTCAAAAAAAAAAAAAAAGAGAGAGAGAGAGAGAGGAGATTGAAGCTGCACAAAGAAATAAACATCTCTGGTAAAGTGGTGATGGGTAAATATAAATGCCAGTATTATTGTATTTTTGGTATGTAACTTCGACTTTTTATTTCCTACAGGATTTAAATGGCAAGTGCATAAAATATAATCGTAAATCAGTGGTTTTGGTCACAAAAGGTATAGGTATGTAATTTGTGACAAGCACAGTATATAGATGGGGGTAGTAAGAGTTATAGGAACCTAGCTGTGTATACTATTGAAGTTAAGTTTATATCAAAGCAAAACAAGATTGTAATAGATTTAAAGCTTTAAATATAAGCCCCATGGTAACTACAAAAAGAATGTCAGAGAATATGTAAGCTCACAGAGACTGAAATTAGAGTATAGGTTTCCAAGGGTGGGGGTCAAAGGGAGTGGGGAGTTAATCCAAAATGTGTATAGTGTTTCTGTTTGGGGAGATGGAAAGTTTTAGTAATGGAAGGTGTCGAGGGTAACACAACACTGAAAAATTGATTAATCCCACTAAATTTTATGCTTAGATGTGGTTGAAATAGGAACTTTACATATAAACCTTTAAACTAAAGAACAACTAAATAGATAATGACAATGACAATTAAATGCAATGCATGATCCTGTATAGGATCTAACAAGAGAGGAGAGGAGGTTCAATAGAACAAATTTGAGAGTTCAGAAATAGACCTTCACGTATATGGTCAGTTGATTTTTGACAAGAAACAGACCTTCCACATCACACAAATGGGGAAAAAAAAGTGTCTTCACAAGGGTTAGGAGCTTTTGGGATGAAGGCAGTGTTCAAGTTTTGGATGGTAATAAAATGGGTGTTTGCTTCAAAATGATCCATTAAACTCTCCATGCCAACAAAAAAAAAAAAAAAAAAAAAGTGTCTTCAACAAATGGTGCTTGGAAAACTGGATCACCAGATACAAAAGAATGAAAGAGGACCTCTATCTCACACCATCTACAAAAATTAAATCAAAATGGATCAATGAACTAAATGTAAGATCCAGGACTATTAAACTCCTGGAAGAAAATGTAGGGGAGCATCTTAAAGGTCTTGTGGTAGGTAATGGCTTCTTTATACCCAAAGCACAAAGCATAAAAGAAGAAAATGAGATAAATGGGAACTCCCCTAATTAAAAACTTTTGTACCTCAAAGGACATTATCTAGGAAGTGAAAAGACAGCATACTCAATAGGAGAAAATATTTGGAAATGACATATCTGATAAGGGTTTAATATCCAGAATATATAAAGAAATCCTATGACTCAATAATAAAAAGACAAAAAAGTAAAATAGGCAAAACATATGAATAGACATTTCTCTAAAGAGAAAATACAAATTGCTAAAAAGCACATGAAAAGATACTCAACATCACTAGCTATTAGGGTAACGCCAATCAAAATAAAAATGAAATGTCATTTCATATCCCCTAGAATGGCCCCAAATTGAAAAAAATCCAGAGAGCTACAATTGTTGCTGAGGATGTGGAGAAATAAGAACACTCATTCATTATTGGTGGGAATGTAAAATGATGCAGCCACTGTGGAAGACAGTTCGATGGTTCCTCAGGAAGCTAGCTATAGAATTAGCACCTGAACCATCCTCCTCCTACTAGGTGTATACCCAGAAGAACTGAAAGCAGTTACTTGAACAAATGTAAGCATACAGATGTTCATAGTGGCATTACTCACAATTGCCAAAAGATGGAAGCAACCCCAGTGTCCATCCACTGATGAACAGATAAACAAAATGTGGCATATACATATAATGTAATATTAATCAGCCTTTAAAAGAATGAAGCCTGGTGCATGAAAAAACATGGATGAACCTTGAGGACATTATGTTGAGTGAAATAAGTCAGATATAAAAGGACAAATGTTGTATGATCTCATTGCTATCAACTAATTGTAGTAAGCAAACTCACAGAGTTAGAATCCAGCATATATGTTACCAGGAAATAGATTTCCATTAGAGAATGGCGTGTTGGTGTATAACTTGTACAGAATTTCTATTTAGGTTGATAGCAAAGGTCTGGAAATGGTAGTAGCAATGGTAGCACACTATTGGGAGTGTAATCAGCAGCATTTAAATATGCAGGTTCCTGTGGTTAAAAGGAGAATCTTTAGGTTGCATGTATTACTAGAATAAACATTAAAAGATAAAACACAGGACTACAACACTAACACTATTTTATACATGGACTATAGTTAATTGTACAAGTATAAGAATGTTCTTTCATGAATTATGACAAACATGTGATAGTAACATGAGGAGTTAATAATAAGGTGATAAATGGGAAAATATACTTAATGTAAATTATGGATGATAGAAAATAGAACTGTTTTCATAATCATTCATCATTTGTATCAATGGTAACTACTGTTAAAAATAGTAAAATTATTAAAAAGTGCTATCATCAATTGTAACAAATATTCCACACAAGCAATGTGTTGGTGGTGGTTTTGTCCTCACAACTTTTTATGGAAAAACCCAGGAGACATTTTCAATTTCTCATCTTTTTCACAGTCTTTTGTCTATTGACTACTGCCTCTTTCTATACAAAACTTCTTTCCTTACCTTCATGCTTCTCTTCCTACTTCTCTGGACAATTCTTGATCTGCTTAGCACACTGTTTTTCTGTACATCATTAGAGTTTGGGTTCCTGCTCAGGCTCCACTCTAAACCCCTTCTCTTAACACTCTGAAGACTTCCTGAGATGTAGACTTCTGAGACATGGGTGCTGTATGATTAGTTCTGGGACTCACGGTGTTTAGAAGATGATCTCATCCAAGACCTCTGAAGAATGAACACTGACTGGTCAGGTTTTGTTTTGTTTTTCGCATGGTCATGCCCCAGAATCAAACCCAGGTCTCTGGCATGGCAGGCAAGAACTCTGCCTGCTTAGCCACAAGGCCCACCCTGACTGGTCAGGTTTTGCTTGTCTCTCAGAAGAGCAGGATGAGATTGGTTCTGGGAATGTGAAAATAAAGCCTACACACAATACATCTTCAGGATTAAGAAACATTGCTAGGATGATGTGCTGGTTTGAAATTGTTATGTACCCCCCAAAAGCCATGTTTTCTTTCCTAATCCAAACTTGTGTGGGCCGACCTATTGTTTAGGGTGCAAACCTTGATTGGATTGTTTCCATGGAGATGTGACACACCCAGTTTTGGATGTGACATTTTGATTAGATGGAGACATGATTCTGCCTATTCAAGATGTGTCTTGATTATTTTATTGGAGTCCTTAAAAGGGAAAACATTTTGGAGGAGGCTTAGATGCTTGGAGAACAGTTGCTTCAGAGCTGATAGAGATGCAGATATTTGGAGATGCCTGGAGTGCCAAGAGAAAGAGCAGACCCTACACATGGATATTTGGAGATTCAGAGCCCAGGAGGTGCCACCATGTGCCTACTCATGAGATGCTAAGTAAGCCAGAACCCAGAGTCATGTCCTAGAGGACCTAAGTGGAGGCCCATAGTCACTTAGAAAGGAAACCACTGGCATCAGAAACTGAGATGCAACAGAACCTGGAACATGGACCACAAATGCCAGACACATGCCTTCCCATGTTCCTTGAGTCAAAGTACCTTTCCTTAGATGCTTTAGTTTGGACATTTTTATAGCCTTAGAACTGTAAACTTGTAACTTAATAAATTCCCTTTTTAAAAAGCCATTCCATTTCTGGTGTATCGCATTCTGGCAGCATTTAGCAAAGCCAAAACAGATTATAGTGATAGGAAATCATGAAAATTATTTCCTTTTGTTCTCTTCCTTGCCTTTGGTCTCTTCTACTTCCCTTATTGGCAAACCCTAATATGTAGCTTGATGACAAAGCAGCCCCCGCATCACAGGCTAGAGTATAAAAGAGTGGGTTTGGAGCTGAGATAATAGTTTAATAACTGGAAAAGTCCACCCACACCATTTTACCCATATTTGAATTACAATAAATCAGTAATACAACATTTTGCTTTTGCCTGACAAGGTATAAATATCTTCCATACACTTTACATCTATCAACAGTCATGGTATCATTTGGGCAATGTTAATTAGAATCCAAATTCAGTCATAATATCCTCTGAATACGATGCACCAATAATATTCAGTATATATAATAATAAAGGAAGGAGGAGGAAAGAAGAACATATTACCTTGCACACTTATATACATAAACACATGGACACACACACACACCAGCATACCACATGACCATGACCCCATATTTGAGATTTATAACTCCTGTCTTCCACTTCCCATTCCCCATTTCCTTTGCCCTCATCTAGAACCTCATCTGCTTGGGATTATTTGCATAATGGTATATCCACACAATTCCAAAAAGGTCTGTATCTCAATGGCGTTGCCTTTGGTTGATGACTATACTTTTTCATTATCTTTTACTATTGAACATAGAAATATTGAGAAGTGTACCAAAGAATCCCTTGTTTCAGGAACTTTGCCTCCCTATCACTAGTGTTCAGCAGAAATTCAACTTTCCTTTGGTAATCAATGTCAATAACTCCTCCCTACTTTAGTAGAGCTGCTTTCTTATTTGCCTATTGATGCAGTGGCATGAGAAGCCCAAAATTATCAGGTGAAATTTTAACTTATGAGGCAATTTTCCCATTGTTCTGTGACTATGTGAGAAAGTAGCATATACTGATTACTGACTCAAAGTCAATATTCCATGAGATGGAACCTCATCTTTTCAGACTTCTTTTTCCGAACTGACACTGTAAATGAATTGGTGCCGCTACTGAGGCTAACTGCCATTGGCTGATGGGATATATGAAAGACCGGGCAATGCCATGGATGCAATGCACTGATGCCCTTCTTCTGATGTGAAGCAGGTTTCTTTATGGAAGTGATGTTGTGCAGGATACCAAGATGGTATTGGAGGCATTCCTCAAGTGCACAGATGGTGGTGCTGTGAGGTGGATTAGAGGTAAGGAAATCAAATTCATATCTAGAATGCAGGTCTATTTCAGTGAGATCAAATTGCTATCCTGTTCATGAAGAAAGGATCCAATGTAATCAACCTACCACCAGGTGACCAGCTGTTTCTTCAAAGAAAAAAAGCTGTTGGGGCTCAGAATTAGTTTTTACTAATGGATGTTAGATAGCCAGTGATAGTGGTAACCAGATCAGCTTGATGTCCCTAAACATAATCCTTTTCTCTGTTACCCTATATCCTATCCATTTTTTACATAACACAGTGAGCAAACACAAAAGTTGTTGAGACAGATGCTCATGATGTCCATGGAACAAGGTGGTCTATCACATCTTAAGACTACCAAGCTCTCTGTAGACTGTATTATGGAGCTGGAGAAACTTTTTTGCCTTGAGGCAAGATTGTAAAATTTTACTGTTCTACCTGGTAGGTAGCAACCTCCTTCCAACAGTCTTTACAAGATATTACAGAGAAAAATAGCATTTTATAAGCCTGTAACTCTCATAGCAGGTGTCAGAGGTTGTGCTAATTTGCTCCAGTAAAGAAGAGAGCATCTATAACAGCCACTGTGAGTCGAGTTGGTACCTGATTATCTTTACAATAATCCACCATAATTCTCTAAGTACAATTCACTGTCTGTACACAAAAAAGACACGTCGAATTAAGTGCATAGTTCAAATCCTGTCTGGTAGTTCTAGTACCTGAAATTTCTGCAAGGATCCTGCAGTACTGACTTGGTTCACTCTTCAAGTAGAAGTTGGAAATTTCTGGGCTTCCAGTTGTTCTTTCTACCCAAATGGAACTCATTCCACAGATCAGAGAGCCAATATGAGTTTTCAAAGAGTTTATGAATATGTTTGCTCCGAATATACATTAAGGATCCGTGATATAATCACAAGGATAGGTTCAGAGGTATGCTTGTTCCATGTTGTGGGGGGTTGGGGGACTGGTGAGTATACTTGCCGAGTTGGCTAAGAGAAAGAGGCCACATCTGAGCAACAAAAGGGATTCTGAGGATAACTCTCAGGCATAATTATAAATACACATAGCCTATGCTTTGCAGGAATAAGTTTCATAGGGCTGTGCTGGTTTGAATCTGTGGTGTACCCCAGAAAAACCATGTCCTTAATCCTCATTCAATATTGCTGTGTGGGGGTTTTTTGGTCATCCATGGAGAAGTGACCCACGCAATTGTGAGTGGTAACTTTTGATTAGAGGATTTCCATGGAGGTTTGTCTCCAACCATTCAAGGTAGGGCTGCTTACCAGAGCCCTTTAAGAGAGAACCATTTTGGAAAGGGCAACAGAGCCCAGATCCCGTGCAGCCAGAGATCTTTGGAGATGCAAAAGGAAAACACCCCCGGGGGAGCATCATGAAACAAGAATTCATGAGAGAAAGCTAGAAGATGCCATGCTTGCCATGTGCTTTTCCAGTTGAGAAAGAAATATCGAACATCACTGGCCTTCTTGAACCAAGGTATCTTTCCCTGGATGCCTTAGATTGGACATTTCTATAGACTTGTTAAAGCAAGTAAATTTGGAAATTTTTACAGTATTAGAACATGTAAACTTGCAACTTAATAAATCCCCCCCCCCTTAAAAGCTGTTCTGTTTCTGGTATATTGTATTCTAGCAGCTAGCAAAATAAAACAGATGAGTTCCGTTGAATTTTCTCTCATTCCATTCAAGTTGGGGTTGCTTACTGGAGCTCTTTAAGAGGGAATCATTTTGGAAAGAACCACAAGAGACTGCACAGCCAGAGACATTTGGAGATGAAGAAGGAATA
>PVIY010035542.1:0-26196 GCA_004026745.1 Myrmecophaga tridactyla
CCGCTCTGAATATAACTTGTGTCTCCATTACTTCTTAACATGACATTAATATATCTAAATTCCCACTACAATTATTGTTTAGGTTTATGGCATTTACAGCCTTCTACAATTTGGCTCCAAACTATCTTTCCCTATTACTATCCATTGTTCCCTTATGTGAACCTTGAACTCCACAAAAATCTTACTTATTCTCCCAAAATAAACCTTTCTTCATCTAGTGATCTTGCATGCTCCTACACTTCTGTAATGTTAATATGACAACTATACATACCTTACAGCATAACCAATTTCTTTCTAGTGCACTGAACTGTTATTTAATTGTTTTACTAACTTACTTTTCATATATTCACATCCTATCACCCTCCTCTAAAAGATTTAAAGCCTCTAGGGTTGTGCTGTCCAGTATTTTAGTCACTAGCTACATGTGGCTATTTAAATTTAAATTAATTAAAATTAAATTTAAAAATTATGGTATATGAATTATATCTCTATAAAAATTTAAATAAAATTAAAAATTCACTTTATCAGTCTTACTAGCTATCATGGTGTTCTAGTTTGCTAGCTGCCAGAATACAACATATCAGAGATGGATTGGCTTTTAATAAAAGGAGATTTATTTAGTTAAAAGTGTACAGTTCTTCAGAGGAAAGGCAGCTAACTTTCAACTGAGGTTCTTTCTTACAGGAGAAAGGACAGGGTATCTCTGCTGGCCTTCTTTCCAGGCCTCTGGGTTCCAACAACTTTCCCCGGGGAGATTCCTTTCTGCATTTCCAAAGGCCTGGGCTGAACTGCAAGTACTAAAATGCGGTATGCTGAGCTGCTTGGGCTGTGATACATGAGCTCTCTCATTTAAGAACCAGCCAATTAAATCAAACATCATTCTTTGCAATAGGCACACCTCCTAGCCAACTGCCGATGTAATCAGCAACAGATGATGTTCACATACATTTGGTGCATGTCCACAGCAATAGAACTAGGCCCTTCACCTAGACAAGTTGACACCTGAACCTAACTACCACACATGCCCAGTGCTTAATAGCCACATGGCTGGTGACTACTATACTGGAAAGTTCTGATATAAAACACTCCACCATCAATGAAAGTTCTAATGAATAACATGGCTAGATCGTTTCTGATTCATTTCTGAATTCCTTATAAAATTTAAGAGTACCTTGAATGTATACAGTTAGTGCTTAAAGGTACCTGTTTCTCCTATGGCTTACCTCCAAAAATTAATGCTCAATAAAATTTTCTGCTTTTTTTTTAGGACAGTGATTTACAAGGAAAACTTTTACTCTCACAGGGCATTATAAAATTGTCTAAAAAGTAAAGCCTTATAGTCAAATTTACTTGTTTTAAATGCAGTTTTATTGAGATATATTCACACACCACACAAACCATCCAAGGTGTACAGCCAGGGGCTCACGGTGTCATTGCGTATTTGTACATTCCTCACCATGTTCAATTTTGGAGCATTTTCATTACTTCAGAAAAAGAAATAAAAAGAAAGAGGAAAGCCCAGAGTGTCCCATTCCCTTTATCCCCCTTCCATTATTGGCCAATGGTACTGGTATGGTACATTTATTACTGTTTAAGAAAGAATATTGAGATATTACTGTTAACTAAGGTCCATAGTTAACAATAGGTGTATTTTTTCCCCATGTACCCCTCTAATATTAACTCCTGGTAATAGTGTCATATATCTGTTCTACTTCATGAAAGAACTGTTTTTATTTGTACAGTTAACCACAGTCATCGTCCAGCATGAATTTAATTCTAATTCACTTATTTTGTCATAATATGAGGAAATTTGTAACATCTCAAATATCAGTTCCTGCCTTTGAGTTTTACATAGACAGATACACATGTATCTGTTGCCTAAAATGTGTAAGAATTTTCTTGACCACCTCATTGCTACAAAGACAAAAGAAATCTAGAAAATCAATTAAAGAAAAACAAACAGTGACATGTTGCACACTGATATTCACAGCAGCATTATTCACAATTGCCAAAAGATGGAAACAACCCAATAGCCATCAACTGAGGAATGGACAAACAAAATGTGGTACATACATACGATGGAATAATTATTCAGTTGTAAGAAGAAATGAAGTCTTGATGTATGTGACAACATGGATGAAACCTGAGGACATTATGTTGAATGAAACTAGCCAGACACAGTAAGACAAATATTGTATGATCTCACTAATATGAACAAAATATAATGAGCAAACTCATAGAGTTAATATCTAGTATTCAGGCTCCCAGAAAATAGAATAAGGGTAAAGAATGGGGAGCTGATGCTTAATTCGTGCAGAATTTTTTAAAAATGTTTTTTTGAGAAATCTCTACACAGGTACAGTCCAACTATATTATACAATCGATGGCTCACAATATCATTACATAGTTGTGTGTTCTTCACCATGATCGTTTTTAGAACATTTGCATCACTCCAGAAAAAGAAATAAAAAGAAAAATAAAATAATTCATATATCTCATACCCCTTAATCTTCCCTTTCATTGACTACTAGTATTTCAATCTACCCAATTTTTGCCCTTTTTCTTCCCCTACTATTTATTTATTCTTTATCCTTATTGTTTCTTTTTTTACTCATCTTTCTATACCCTGGATAAAAGAAGCATCAGACACAAGGTTTTCATAATCACACAGTCACATTGTAAAAGCTATATAAATATACAGTCTTCTTCAAGAATCAAGGCTACTGGAACACAGTTCAACAGTTTCAGGTACTTCCCTCTAGCCGCTCCAATACACCATAAACCAAAAAAGGATCTCTATGTAATGCATAAGAATAAACTCCAGGGCAACCTCTGAACTCTGTTTAAAATATCTCAACCACTAAACTTTATCTTGTCTCTTTTATCTCTTTCCCCTTTTGGTCAAGAAGGCTTTCTCCTTCCTATGATGCTGGGAACCAGCTCATTCTGGAGATTCCTGTCCCAAATTGCCAGGGAGATTTATACCCCTCAGAGTCATGTCCCACATAGAGGGGGAAGGCAGTGGGTGCACCTGCAGAGTTGGCTTAGAGAGAGAGGCAATATTTGAGCAACAAAAGAGATTCTCTGGGGGTGACTCTTAGGCACAATTATCAGTAGGCTTAGCTTCTCCTTTGCAGGAATAAGATACATAGAGTGAGCCCCAAAATCGAGGGTTCAGCCTATGAATTGGTTGTCCCCGCTGTGTGGAATTTTTTAATAAGGTTGATTGTAAATGTTTGGAAATGGGTAGAGGTGATGGTAGCACATTATTTGAGTGTAATTAGCAGTGCTGTACCGTCTATATGATTGGGGTTAAAAGGGGAAGTTTAGGGTTGTGTAAGTCACTAGAAGGAAAGCTAGAGGATGAAATATGGGACTGTAAAACATAATGAACCCTATTGTGAATGAAGAAAGTAGTTAATAGTACAAATATAAGAATGTTCTTCCATAGAACTAGAAAAAATGTGTGTCACTATTACAAGGTCTTAATAATAGGGTTTGTGGGGAAAGAATACACAATGCAAACTATGAAGTACAATTAACAGTAATATTTTGATATTCCTCTATCACCTATAACAAAGGTACCACAGCAATGCCAAGTGTCCATAACTTGAGGGTATAAGGGGTAAAGGGTTTTTCTTTTTGGAGTAATGAAAATGTAGTAAAATTGACTGTGGTGATGAAAGCACAACTCTGTGATCATACTCAGAGTCACTGATTGTATATGTTGGGTGGATTATATGGCATGGGAATAAAACTACTTTAAGAAAAGGAGAAGAAAAAGAAAAATCCAAAGCCATCTTTGTTTGATATTAATGGTAAAAGTAAAACAGAATCAGCAGATAATGATTCACCAAAAAGAAATTATCAACTTTAAAATAAATTATGTTTAATGGGGTTTCAAAAATTCATTTTATATTCATTGAGTATTCATGTTGTATGAACCACAGGCGCATTCATAATAAAGTGATTTTAAAACCTAAAACAGGGAGGGCCCTGGTGGCTCAGCAGGCAGAGTTCTCACCTGCCATGTCGGAGACCTGGGTTTGTTTCTGTTTGTTTCCCGGTGCCTGCCCATGCAAAGACAAACAAACAAAAAAACCTAAAACAAAACAAAAAAGAAAAACTTAGTGGGATAAAACAACAACTTTTCTCTTTTGAGATTCTGTGGGTTGACTGGACAACTCTTCTGCTTTATGTGGTGTTAGCTAGAAGGATGGGATGGCTGGAAGATCCAAGTGGTCTCAAGATACAATTGGTCTTACTCATACGGCTGGATATTGGTGCTGGCCATTCACTTGGAGCTCAGTGGATGCAGCCAACCAAGGGCCTCAGTTCTGCTTGGGTGTCTTCACAGCATGAGTGCTGGGTTTCAAAAGGAGCATTCCAAGAGGATAAGTTCAATGTCCAAGCTTATCAAGAATGCACTTGCATCATGCTTGCTAATGACCCAATGGCCAAAGGCAGTCACCAGATGAACAGTGAAAGTCAACCATAAGAGAGGAGACTCCATGAGGGCATACATAATGAGAGGTATGGATCACTGGGGCTAAGTAACAGTCTATTGTGTGTGGGAGGTATTAGATAATTTCAAATATCATAATAAAAGGCATCGAATTTCTGAGGAGGAGATTTTAACTATAAGAAATATGAGAAAAAATTTAACTGTGAGAAAAAATAAATGGTAAACCAAGGGATATGTCAGAAGTTCCCAAGACTATTCCCATGTTCAATGATTTGCTGGACCTCACAAGACTCAGTATATTGTTTTAGTCATGGCTATGATTTTTTACAGAAAAAGGATACATAGCAAAATCAGCAAAGGGAAAAGGCACATGGGACAAAGTCCAAGAGAAACCAGGAATAAGCTTCCAAGAGTCCCCTCCCAGAAGAGTCAAGAGGACTCAGTTTTTCCAGGAATGAGCTGTGACAGTACATATGGAATGTTGTTTACCAGGAAAGCTCATTAGAGATTCAGTGTCTAGACATTTTCAATGGGACTGGTCCTGTAGTCACCCTCTGTCTGGCATGTATCAAAATTACAGACTCCTGGGAGGAAAGCAGGTGTTCATAGTGTTTCTATAAACATTTTAGGTACAGTAAGCCACTCTTATATCAGTTAGGATGGTAGGAAGCTTCCTGAAATTCAAGTTCCCAGACACCAAAGACTTTCCAAAGGGTAGCATTTGGGAATGCTATGTTAACTCTTTTCTGTACAATGCATCATCTTGAAAAGAGAATTATCTTGGTCAAATACAAGGGAGTCTCTGTAAACAGAATAACTGGGGCCCAGACTGGACGCCTTCCTTTTAATAGACTAGACTAGTGATGTGACTGTTGAAGCCAGCAAAGGGTAAAATATATTGGAAGAAAATGAACTAATCCAGTAGTTTAAAAAACAGTAAAACTTTTAAAATACAATATTACATTAAAAACAAAACAGAAACAAGTATGGCAAAATACTCATGGTTATTAATGTAAGGTTTTTATGCTCATATTTTTGGAAATTTCAATAAGAAAAAGTTTAAAATATAATTAAAACTCAGTTTTTTAATTGTTCATAGTAGCTTTATTTGCAACAGTCAAAAACTGGAAATAACCAAAATGATCTTCAAAAGGCAAATGGCCGTACAGACTATAGCACTTCCATTCCATGGGTGATTAAATTAAAAGGAACAAACTATTAGTGCGTGCAACAACTTGGATGGATTGCAAGAGCATTATGTTGAGTGAAAATGCCAATTTGAAAAGTCATATACTGTATGTTTTCATTTATATTACATTCTCAAAATGACAAAATTATAGAGAAGGAGGAGAACAGATCACTGGTTGCCAGGTGTTGGAGATGGTGGCCAGAGATGTTGGGGGCTAGATTTAACTACAAAAGAGTAGCACAAGGAGATCTTTGTGGGGAAGGAATAGTTCTGTTATCTTGATTGTGGTAGTGGTTACAATAATCTACATATGTGATAAAATGGCACAGAAGTACATACACATATTGTACCAATGTCAAATTTTTGGTTTTGAGGCTGTACTAAAATTATGAAAGGTGCAACCATTGGAGGAAACTGGGTGTACGGTATGTGGGACCTCCCTGTACTACTTTTGCAACTTCATGTGAATCAATAAATATTATAAAATAAAAAGTTAAAAAATAATGACTATTAAATATGATATGCAAAGAAATGCTAACATAGGGACTAAGAAAAAAGTCAGCTTGCTCCATAAACTCATCTTTGGGTTTTGGGAAGGAGAAAATAGTGACTTTTAAAACCAAGTTTTGAAAAATCTTTGCTGATGTTTCCAATCTTCCAGTTGAGAAATGTTGATATTACCAGTAACACGATGTAAAGTAGATTAGACATGATACTGATATTTCTTTTGGTTTCTAGTGTCTTGGAGCAGCTAGAAGAAAAAATGTAAACTCGCGGAATTGTAACCCACATCAAACTTTAAAATCTGCTCTATAACTACTTGTTAAAATGTTCTTGGAAATTTATTGCTTTTTTGTATATATGTTATATTTTACAATTAAAAAAAGCAGATTGGATATCTTATGCGAAGTCACTAAAAAGTTAAAATTAATAGTTACAAGGCACCTAGATTTGACTACGTGTTTTCTTCGGAGATTAATTTCATTTCTAACTGCGGCTAAATTTAATTACGTACGAATTTAATTCTTAGAAGCACTTTTCTTCAACTACTTAATATCGCCAGCTTTCATTTTTGATAGGAAAACATTTGCAATAGCAACAAAATGAAAGCAAAAGTGAAAGAGGCCACTTAAAATGAATAAAACGTAATTCCTTAACAAAAGTTAAATTGTCATGTGTTTACTGGAGATATTTCAACAACAGTGAGAATTCTACAAATATACACATCCCTCAGCTAGCCGATATTTTAGTTATCCACAAAATTAACATATACATAATAAGTGCTTTCACACCTATTACCCCCTAAAATAATGCATCATATAGTTTTCCCAATGTATTCGTTGACTGCTAACCTCTACTGTTCCTTAGAATCACCTTTAGCGGCGGCCAGGACATGCTCTTTTATAAATGACTCTACATTTATTCTCACAAGCATTTTTCTTGGGCTGTTAGTCTACTGGATGAACAAAGAGTAAACAATTCAGATTCGCCACTAGTCTCCAGAGGCAGCTGAGGCTTCAGTTGCTCCAAGAGGCGCTTTAGGAAGCCGCGGGGAGCTTTCCGCTTTATAGGTTGCTCTGAGGGCCCGGGGTGGAGAGCGCCATCCTCTCGCTCCTGACCCAGCCGCCGCGGCGCCCGCGCCCCCCGCGCGCCCGCGCCTCCTAGTCTCCCCGATGCTCCAGAACCCCAGCCGCAGTGTTTGAATCCGCCGCCAACGCTACGCGCCGGCACTGGGCAGTGATGTCAGCTCTGCCCAAACTCTTTTGTATTTTAAAAATAAGATCAAGGGAAAAGTTGCTATGAGTGAAGGTGTGAAACTTTGCCCGCTCCGTTTTCTTCCACTGCCGTCTACCCCTGCTCCCCTACCCTCTGCCAGAGATCATAGTTTGAAAACTATTAACCAAGGAAATGCCCTAAAGGATACCAGGTCTGCGTTTAGGAATAGGGTCCTATAATTATTGGCTTAAAACCCTGAATAGAATCAGTAATCTTTGATGGCTACTGGCACACGAGAGGTGACCAGGGAATTGGGATTATTAAATAGATGGTCCTTTGAATAGGCCTAAAGTCAACTTGAGTCTCATTCCTTACCTATAACAAGAGACATTCTCAATTACGCAGGGTGGCACCCATAGTCTCGTCACATACCAGGCCCATCTACTCAACAAAAGAGAACACATTGTGTTCTTCCCTTTTCTCTTTTAATAGTGGTAAAGTATATATAATGCAGAAATTCCCATTTTAGTCATTTTTTAAGTGTACACTTCAGGTGGTTTTAATGACATTCATGTTATGCTACTGTCACCATCATCCATTACCAAGACTTTCTCATTACCCTACACAGAAACTCTGCACCTGTTAATACTCCCCATTCCCCCTCCCCTAGACCCATGGTAACCTCTAATCTACTCTCTGTCTCTATGAATTTGCTTATTCTAGACATTCCATACAAGTGAAATGATACATTTGTACTTTCATGTCTGGCGTATTTCACTCAACATAGTGCTTTCAAGGTTCATTGGTGTTGTAGCATGTATCAAAACTTCCTTCCTGACACTGCGCAACACCTGGATGGAGAAACTGAGGTCGGCATCGAATTTGAAATAAATTGGATATAGGGGGTACAGGGGTAGTTCAGTGGTACAGTTCTTGCCTGCGGTGCTGGAGACCCAGGTTCGATTCCCAGCCCATACACTTCCCCCCAAAACAAACAAAGAGCAAGCAAAAATTCAACAAATGGTGCTGCAATAACGGATACTCACATGGAAAAGAATGAAATGTGACCCGCCATACAACATACAAATGAATAAATAAAAATTAAAAAATAAAGTGAATATAAAACCGTTTCAGCAATGCAGACAATTAAGTATGTTGTTGTGGGTGATGGTGCTGTTGGTAAAACATGTCTCACGATACTCTACACAACAAACAGATTTCCATCTGAATATGCGCCAAGTTGTTCACCGCTCTGCAATCAGTTATGATTGGTGGAGAACCATATATACTCGGACTTTTTGATACCGCAGGGCAAGAGAATTATGACGGATTATGACCGCTGACTTATCCACAAACAGATGTATTTCGTTTGTTTTTTAGTGCTCTCTCCGTCCTCCTTTGAAAATGTGAAAGAAAAGTGGGCATCTGAGATCATTCACCACTGTCCAAGGATTCCTTTCTTGCTTGTTGGGACCCAAATTGATCTCAGAGATGACCCCTCTACTATTGAGAAACTTTCCAAGTGCAAACAGAAGCCTATCATTACGGAAATAGCAGAAAAGCTGGTCTGTGGTATGAAGGCTGTCAAATATGCAGAGTGTTCTGCACTCACGCTGAAAAGTCTAAAGAATGTATTTATTATTATTATTTTTTGCATGGGCAGGCACTGGGAACCAAACCTGGGTCTCCGGTATGGCAGGTGAGAGCTCTGCCACTGAGCCACCGCTGCACCACCCCGAAGAGTGTATTTGATGTGCTGCCCTGGAGCCTCCATAACCGAATAAGAATAATAAGCCTCCATAACCGAATAAGCACATACCTGCTGCAGGTAGGTGCTGCTCTGAACATCTCTCCAGGGCCCTTTCTGCACATTGGTGTTGGCATCATATTAAAAGCAATGTTTAAATCAAACTAAAGATTAAAAGACGCCCTACGACTACCCACACGCACTTGTGTGAGACAAAGCCCATAGGTGTGGCTCTCCTGTTCCCTCCCAATACAAGTTAATTTTGAATAATTGTGCATTGTCAGAAAAGTGATCAGTACTAGTTTTTATTTTGTTGTTTCAATTTTTTTTTCGGTGGTGGTTGTTAAAAGCAAGGCATGCTTGTGATGACTCTGTTACAAACTAATTTGAATTATTGAAGCTGCTCCCTGGTTTCACTCTGGAGAGTAATCTGGGACATCTCAGCATTTTGTTTTATCCCTTCTTTCCCTTTTTGGGGGGTGGGGTGGGGTGCGGAATTTGAGGGACGTTTGTTTTTACTTAGTCTTGTTTTTTTAATTCATTAACCAGTGGTGAGGAACCCTTGAGGAGAGGAGGATGGACTGGTTCTAGAAAACATGTTCCTCATCTGGTGCTCATAGGAAGGAGTATAGTAAATGACTCATTTAATAACATACTCCTTTTTGAAAGTTGCCTTTTCTCTTCACCCCTGAGTAGGTTCAGTATTTAATGAAACTCATGAAAGTGGGTGGAACTTGTCTTGCTCCTTCTCTTGTTTGGGATGCATTACATATGTGTTTGGGACTTTCAAGGAAATGTATTGGCTGTTTGCTGAATTTTTTTTTTTTTCTAACTTCTTTTACTGATAAATGAAGAAAAGTATTGGACTTTTTGAAATACACCAAATGGATTGAGTTCATAACTAAAAAATGTTTTCCCTGTCAATCTTTGTTTAATATGCTTAGCATAGATGTGTAGCTTAATAGTACATGGTATGGTGTTCCTAAAATGCAACTGAAGACCTGGTATACAGAGGAAATGTGGGGAGTGGTGTGAAAAGACAGATGCCTATGGAATGATTCACATCCTCCTTCAAGTAATGGGGATAGAGGCCCACTTCATTAAGAAGCTGGAGGTGGTAGTGGGGTGGGGAGAACATTTAACAACATGGGGACCAGTTAGGGGAAGCCCTTAATTTTTGTTTTGTGTATAAGAAACCCTAAAACAGCAAGTTGAGGCCCTCTAGTTTAATAAAAATCATGGAAAGTCTTATGAAGACTCTTCATAAGTGTTAGTAGGGATATTATCAGCTTATTTTGGTTGCAGTTTCCTTTTTTTTTTTTTTTGAATGTTTGGGTAATCTTTTCCACCTTCCCCAAATCCTAATTCTTATGGATTCATTAGTGTTGAACCAATGGTTTCTCATGTCTTAATTATTTGTATATGCATTCTTTTTAGATGTACTAATCAAACAAACAAAACTTTGTTCCTTTTTATGGCTGAATAATATTCCACTCTGTGTATATTATACATATACACACACACACACACATGCACACATACCACATTTGTCAATGGACATGGATTGTTTCTACCTTTTGCTCTTGTAGAAGAGAGCACTTTAAAAAGCAGTTTTTGAGAATCATTTACCAATAATTAAATAATATTGTAAGGCAATAAAATACTTTTACTTTTAAATGGGTGTTTATAGGGGAATCGAGGCCATTCTGAAGCTCAGGGCTGAATATTTTAGCAGCAATGCAAGTAAGGTGTGGGTTACATACGGCTTTAGAGAATATGGAAACGGTAAGCCCAGGCAAGGAGGTCTTTAGGTTATTGGATAAGTTAATATTCCTAATTCTCAGAGTAGTGAATGTATTTACAACGTACTCCACCAGCCACACCCCTGAATCCCCAAGTTCCAGAATGCATGATGAAACACTATGGGTTCTACCTTGACCACCAAGGCAGCATTCCCTTAAGGTGTCTCCTCTGAAATCCCAAGCAATGACTTAATCTTTGCTGCTTTAAGAGGAAGAAATCTGTTATGAACTGCTGTCAGGCTGTAAAGGTGGTGCTGCTAGGTGGACCCAGCAGGAAGGAGATATGGGAGTGGTAAAGGCTCCTAAATGCTGCTCTGTGCATGCTCCCTGCCCACCCGGGCTGCACCAGAGACATTGTTTTCTGCTGTTTACTACTGTCATAAAAATAGCAAGGAGGGCTGAGTGTGTTCTGATTTCTGATTGAGGATGTGGAAAATGATGCTCCAGGGATCAAAAGTTGAAAACCTCCTAAGCATTTGAGAAACTACGTTCCTAAGTTTGCTGAATACATTCTACCAGCAGCAGTGGCCCCCCAGGAAAATCCAGATATTCTGTGGAATGTTAATGCCATTGGCTTGTGAATAGTTTCTCAAAAGCAAGTTGGCGGTAGGTGGCTCCCTGCCAAGGACTCTGAGCAGCAGGGAGGAGTGGGGCAGGAAGCTGTGCATTGTGTACTGCTTGTTTATCAAGAGGCATGCTGTTTCCTGTATGAAGTAGTCTCCTTTGGGGCACTTGGTCTTTGTGGGGCACCAGGATGCCTTGAATGGGAATGTTCAAACTGAACTTTTTCCTGCTTGTCATGGAGGAACTGCTGCTAGTGGTTGCAAGTTCTATTCATTTCATCACACATTTATTGAGTTCTTACTGTGTTTTGGGCTCAGTGCTTAATCTTAGAGGGCTCATGGAGATGAATACGTCTACCCTTACCCTAAAAATGCTCACAGTTCATGTGTGGTTGGGACCAGGACAGGCTGATAACCCACCAGACACTAAGAAAGCACTTGGGAAACTAGCGAATCAGGGAAACAACATTTTTTAGAATTTTTTTAAAAAAGATTGATATATTTTTCTCCCAGAGCACAAAAACTGTAATTGTGGAAACTATAAATGTTTTGGGAATTTCTTATCCTTCTTTTATGGTTTGGTATTGTTTTAATTTTGAATCACAATTTTTCTAGGACATCAAAATGTTTTAAAATTTTCAGCTTTTAACCTGGCTCTTTAGAGGGTGCAGAAAATATGTATACAAATTTGTATAACACAAGACAGAATGTGGCAAATACCAGATGGTGGTGCCATGTGTTAATGTATTGAGAAACTGAGGGGCCACAATGTCATTTTATATAGAGTATGTGGTATTTGAAGTGAATTTTGATGGAGAAGTTGAAAGGGTTGGAACACCTGATCCATAAATGCATTTGAACTTTTTAACACTGATTTGGGGTAGGGTGGGGGTGGTGAGAGGGGTAGGGGGGTTGGGGATGGGGGAGGATATTGGGAAGGGATGGGCAAGGATGCTTCAGGCACAGAGACTATGATGGGAGCAGTTTGGGCAAATAGAAGCTTTCCAGTATGCCTGGAGAAAAAAGCCTCTGTGAGGTCAGAGATCTCAGGGAACAGGCCAGTCTAGTTTGGCTGCAGCAGGAAGGATTCCATAGATGTCTTTTACTTTCCTTAACCTGAGGCACTGCTTCTAACAAGAAACTCTGCTTTCTTTTCCATAGGAAAACAAGGGCAAAGTTCATGCTTCCTTGCCTGTATCTGATCCGGCTCCTGGTAAAGGGAATCTACCCTGTGGCTTTCTTGTTTGATTTGTGGAGTGCTTAGCTCAGCTGACTGTATTTCTGCTTTTGTGTCCTTAGAGCTGATGACCTTTAGAGGATGGCATTGGAACATGCAGTGCCAAGCTTCCTGTGACTGTGTCCAGAGCCACAGATATACCCTTTTGATACTGAGCTACATGACCAATGTATTTGGCCTTATTCAGAATGAACTGGACATGTGGAAACATTTTCAAGGACATCAACTGGTGCTTGCTTGGACAGAGGAGAGTCTTAAGGTGAAAATACCCACGGTTTCTTCTCAGGGCAGGGTAGATCCTGCCTCAAATTGTGACCTTGGTCCTTTATACTCCAAAGACTACCTTTATGCATCCATGCTCTGCCTCACACTTCACCCCACTTCTAGGGTGCTCCGTCTAACTCTCTGCATGTAACCTTTCTAAAGAATCCCCATATTGCTTTCTTTGAGCTCTCACAAGTTACTGAAAACTTTAATGTGAATTTTACTCATAGGGTTATGACTTCCTCCTATCTAATTTATTTCTTCCTTGACTTCATTTGTTCTTGGCATTTTTTTCTGTTCTGTTTCCATCAAGGGTGAAAACCAGTATCATTTACTTAAAGAAATTTATTGTAATTTGAAAGGTATAGTTATAGGAGCTATATAAATACTGGAGTATCCTGTAGTCCCAGACAGAAAAAGATAGGTAAAAACCTAACGTAACCCACTTAATAGCATTTTAATGATGAAGATTAATAGTGTTAGCATTTAAGAAGTTCAATGATGAGACATTTGCAAAGTTAAAGCATACCTACCTGCATTTCTCTCTTGGGACTTTGAAAAATAGTTCTGAAAAATGACTCTGGCTGCCAGTTAATACTGGATGAAAAATGTTAGATGTTAAAAACTATTAACCGTTCATGGACCAATATAAATTGAGTCTTAGAGGTGTGTTTTTACGTTTGCTCTATTTCTTAGTTTTCACTGCTCCCCTGAATAAGCTCATTTACTCTGGATTAATATTTGAAATTATCCAACATGTTGTTTTATATGTGTGGAGACACTAGAAAATAGAATCCTGGGTTAGTAGTAAAAAGCCAACTATGTGACTTTGGATAAATTATTTGACGTCTCTCAATATATGTTTTCTCACTTTTAAAACAAGGAGGATGAACTAGATGATTTCTGAGCATCTCTCCATTTTTAACAATCCATGAATAATATAAGAGAACATTATATAGAATAAAAAATAATGTGTTAGGATCCAACATTGGCTTTGATCCTTATAGCTGTGTGATCTGTATAAAGTAATTTCTTCTCTCTGGAGCTTATGTTCTTCATCTGTAAAATGATAGGATTGATTTCTATATTCTTTATTGTCCCCTTGAGCTCTAACGTTTGATAGTCTTCTTCAATAGGATAGAAATTTTATCCTTCTCTCCTTTATATTTTATTTCCATGTTAGGGGATGAGAGGAGGATGTTGGGAGAGATCTGATATTACTTTTCCCTCAGTCTCTGTCTCTATTTTGGTCTCTCTCTCTCTTCCTTCTTTCTCCCTTTCCCTCTTTCCCCTCTTCCCACTCCCACCCCTCTTTCTCTTTCTATTCTATTGCTTTTCTAAGAAACTGGAAAAGTTTCCTCATAATCTGCTTTGCAGTTGTAGCTTTTCTCAGAGTGAGTCCTGAAATCTAGCTCTGGGTAGGGAAAAAAGGCTTAGAGAGCCTTAGATCTTTGCCTTGTTTGTTTTCAATACAGCTTACATAAGCCCTGTAGTTTGTGGGTGAGAAGGCGCTCCAGGCTTTCAGCACTTTGAAAACAGTATTATTTAGGAATAGGTTTGGCTAAGAGTGAAAGAGAAAACCTAAAATAGCACTGGCTTAAAAAAGTGGTTTATTTGTGTCTCTCAGGCAATAGTCCAGTTTCCTGCCCAAGGCTGGTGTGGCAGCTTTGCTCCATGAAGTCCTTGGGACCTTAGGTTCCTTCCAGCTCCCTGTCCTACCACTCTAAGGTATTATATTTGGTTTGCTAAAGCTGCCAGAATGCAATGTACAAGAAATGGAGGGGTTTTTAAAAAGGGAATGTATTAAGTTATAAGTGTACAGTTCTAAGGACATTAAAAATGTCTAAACTAAGGCATCCAGGGAAAAATACCTTGACTCAAGGATTGCCGATGATGTTCTGAGTTTCTCTATCAGCTGGGAAGGCACGTGGTGATGTCTGCTAGCTTTCTCTTCCAGTTTCTCTTCTCGTTTCAAATGGCTTCCTCAGGGATGTTTTCTTTCTGCATCTTCAAGGGTCTTTAGTTTGTGTCAGCTCTAATGCTTTTTCCAAAATGGTTCCCTCTTAAAGAACTCCAGTAAGCAACCCCACCTTGAATGTATGGAAACAATCTCCATAGAAAAAACTTAATTAAAAAATCCCACTCAACAATATTGAATTGGGATTAAAGAACATAACTTTTCTGGGGTACGTAACAGTTTTAAACCAGCCCAGGTGTGTAGCCCTCTTCGTTTCAATCCAGCGGGAGAATGAAGGAGGAAAAACAAACAGGGGCCTGGAAACTGCCATAGGGCATATGTGCTTACAGTCCACTGGCCAGAAACAGTCACATGGCACATCACTGCGAAGGAGGGTGAGAATTGAAGTCTCCTTTCTGAGTCTAGGCAAAAGTTGATCATCACAGAAGGGAAGAATGGATATTAGGAAAAACTAGCCATCTCTGCCACCATCTCCATTTGGCTGGTGAGTCTGGGTTATGTTCTCTCAATAGTTAGAAATCAAAGGGAAAAAGAGTGAGTCCTAGATGTCCAACATCCAGCAACCTGTTATTTCTTTTTGCTTTTCTTATTCTAAAAGACTCCTCCTAACCTTGATTTTAAAAACTTACATACATATAAATAACTATAATACACCAAACCTTCTCTATGTTTAGCATCCTTGTCTGTCTAGCATTTCTCTATTACACACTTTCATTATTTTATACCCTGCCTTTATTCCTGTTTCTTCCTCAAAATATATTTTTCTTTGTTTATTTCCATCTTGTAGTTCTCAGTGTATGGCCGCACTGGCAGAATAGAGCAGATTCATAATATTTTACACTCTAGATACAGCCCAGGTTCACATTAGCTATTGAGATATATCTTAATTTCCCAATTAAGAAATGACCAATGTCACTCAGTGGATTGGCTTAAAGAATTTACTGGCTCACAGTTTCAGAGGCCAGAAGCTCATATCAAGGTGTGGCCTAGAGGACTTGCTTCCAGGGTCAGTAGCATGTTGTCTGGTGATATTTGGTTTCCTATCACATGGCATATTTTCTTCTGGTTTGACTTCCAGCTTCTGGCTCCAACTCATGGCTTTCTGCTTATAAGTCCTCCATGATTAGACTAAGATCCATCCTCATTTGGTTGGTCACACTTTAACTAAAAATATCATTTTCAAAAGGTCCTATTTAAAATGGGTTCACACCTCCAGGAAGGGGATTAAGATTAAAAACATGTTGTTGTTTTATTTCTGGAGTACATAATTTACTCTATCATAGGGTGGGAGAGGAATTGGGGGTGGGGGTGGGGTAGGGACATTGACTAGTGAAAATATTAAGTTTACTGTCCTCTAAAATGTTGACTTTTTTTCATGCCCGCTATTAAGCCATATTTCACCCAAAGTGTATTTATGCAGCTGGGATGGTATTGTTGGCTCATTTGGTGCTTCATTGTTTTATTGATTTATAGGAAAACATTGTGAATAATGTGATAATGTCAAAGACTTTCTTATTGACATGTGGCCAAGGGCTGTAGAGTGCTAGTTAGCCCCTTCCTCTGTGATTTCATATTACATTTAGATTTTTCTATTTTAATACTTACATGGCAACATCTTAGTTATTAATGTCTCCCAGCCTAGTTTGCTCCCCAACCATAGGTGAACTCTTTTGGGACCAAGTCCTTATATTACTCATTTCTACATCTCTAATACCCACCAACAGAATAGGGGTTCACAGCCTATGGGTTTACGGAATGATTCTCAGCGACTGATAACATCCCCTCAAAAGACAGAACAGACATTAAATGCTTCTGAAAGAAGAACCCACCACCACCTGGGAAAAAATCTTACCAACCAAGAACAATGGACTCTGAATCTGTTCAAGTCTCTGAATATGGCTACCAATTTCATAAAACAGAAGAAACAGAAGAATGGGTTAAATGGTACTGCAGGGATACAGCTCAGCAAAATCTAGTCTATGGAAATTCCACAGGAAAACAATACATTTTCTTCAATTAAAATTAAAAGCAAGATCGTGAGTTGTTAGAAAAGTTCTGACCATTCTTCTGTATAAGCATTTTAGTTATTGTTGTGTATTAAAGGACAAGTCCTAATGTCCAAAGTATATTAAAAATAGAGGTAGTAGAGGATGCTTGCCTGCCATGCAGGAGACCTGGGTTCAATTCCTAGCCCATGCACACTCCTCAAAAAAAAAAAAAAATAGAGGCTGAGGAGAGGGAGGAGTATGACATAGAGGATGGGCTTTGGCAAATGAGTATGACTACTAACCCATTATATTGATATTTTTGTTGGTCTCCAGTGTCTTGGAGCAGCTAGAAGAAAGGGTGGGAAATCGTGGGACTGTGGCCTATGCCAAGCTTTGAAATCTGTTCTATGACTACTTTTTGGGGTGTACTTGGAAATTTGTTGCTTTTTTTGTGTATATGTTGTTTTTCACAATTTAAAAAAAAATCGAGGTAGTAGATAATCCCTATATAGATGTCCTCGTGTTAGTTTATAGGAAGGATGGTCTTCTGGGAGTGACCTTTGCCAATCCGCCTCTTGAAGCTAAGACATATTTCTGTACGTAGTCATTGAAATGGTGGAAGAAGAAGACGAAGAGGCAAAGCAAAGGGAAGGGCTCTTTGCTAGTGTCTCTTTATCTAGAAGACAGTTTCAGATTATAACCATAGTTCTATGTGCATTTTTGGGATAAAATACCTGTATTTATTGTGGATAAGAGTCATTATTTCACAACCCTAAGCCATTTAGATATCTTCAGAAGAAAATGTATGATAAGTAGTAGAGCTAGTGAATTAATGAATTTATAAATATCTCTTTGTTAAATTAATAGAAAAGAAGCATCTTTGACATGGAATTGTTAAACCACCTCTGAGTAGTACACAGTACTTACTCATCAGGTTGCCTGCAGAGGGACAGAAGAAAGTACAGGGGAGGGAGGTATGCAGATGAGTTCATATTTCCATTTTGATGTAACTATGTTATGTGTGCATCCCTTGGCTGTACCATAAGAAAATGTTAAATAACTCAGTGGAAACATACCTTGCTATTATTTCAATATAGTCTGACAATGAATTATCTTAGATACATTACACTTATTTCACTCTTGCTTTATGTCTCATTCTAAATTGAGCATTAAGGAAATGCAGTATTTGTCATTATGCCAATGTCTATAGAGCACTGTTGCCATTTTTGTTTTTTTATGAAATTTTTGTCTCCAAGAAAGGCAGGAATACCTTTCCTGCCCCACTCCTCCCAATTGGCTGGTGTCATGTATTCATGGCTTTGGGACTTTGAATTGGTAAATATTCATGAAAAAGCATGATACATTCTGTATGATCTCAACCACATAAAAATGTGTGCTCAGTTGTGTATATACACATGGAGAACCTAGAAGAATATGTCAAACTGTAAACTGCTTTTGATTCTGGATGGTTTTTGTGTTCTTTGCTCCTTGAGCTTTTCGGTTTTCTATATTGCATAATTAATTTAAAAGTTTGAAAGAAAATATTATTTTAAAAACAAAAAAATATTTTAAAGCAAGAAAAAAATAGATGAAAGGTAGAATTTAGAGGTAAAAAAAGGCTTAAGAGACATCTCTGTCATTCACAGTTTGGATCTTATTCAGATCAGAATCCAAGCAAACAAATGGAAATAAGTATTTTAAAAGAATCATAGAAATGTGAATACTTGATGATACTAATTATTAAGTTTTGTAGATATGATAGCCTCCTTTTTTTTTAAAGAAAAGTCATTGTCTTTTTTAGATATACACTAGGATATTTACAGATAAAATTATATATACCTGGATTTGCTTTAAATAACCCAAGATGGATGGGTATGGGTGGGATATAAAAGAAAAATATTGATCATGTAATGATAAGTAAATTTGATCTAATTGTTATTCTCCCTACTTTTGTATATGTTTGAAATTTTTCCATAATAAAAAGTTTTTAAAACACACCCATTTTTGCCTCTCATCATCCTTTTAAAACTTTCCTCTATTGAATGATAACTTCTGCAAGCCCCTGATTTCTCTGACCACTCTTAAGAGCAGAGAGTCCTACAATTAATTGAAGTTGCAGACTCCTCTCCATTCAGCAGTTAGAATGTATTGTTCCTTGTATAATCAAATCTCTAAATTTGGTTGTGTTACATCTTCTCCTTTCTCAGCTCTTGCCTATTTTAGGCTAAAGCCTGTGGTGAGAGAAGGAAGCCACCAGATAAAAATTTTTCTTTATGTCTCTGCCTGACCTTCCCAAACTCAGCTTCAGCTTCTCAGGGCACCTAGGGAAAGACAAGAGAAAAGGATGAGGAAATGTTTTAATTGAACCAATATCTGAAGGGTGAAGGGGTGTTGTCTGGGCCTCTCAGAGGTTTAAAAATGACATTCTTGGGTGGACTTGATTAAAGACATCATTAGAGCTGAATATCTTATGGAAATCTTTCAAGGACTCTACTCTGCTGGGCCTTTATTTATAGTTCTCTTAATGAGGCAGAGGCATTTCTGTTCCAGGTGCAGCTTATTACTCCTTCTTCAGCCCCTGTGTCTCTAGCACACACCTTCAGTCTTTCCTGAAGTATCTTTCAGCCCTCCTGTAGGATCCAAGATAACTCTCAACCAGTTCTCTTCCACTCTCAACCAGTTCTCTTCCATTTACATGTCAGAGGGAGCATGCAATTCTTTCTTGCCCCAATAAAACCTGGGAGTTCAGGCCAATTCCAAGACCTTAGTAGTCTCTTGGCTCCACTATGTCAGTCAGTCTTTCTTTCACTCTCTACATGTCCTGGGTTGGCATTGCCAGATACAGTTTATAGAATGCCTTAGTTGTCTTAGGTGTTAGGCATTGTTGGTCTTCTATGTCAGCCAACTGCTAGATAATATTTTGAAGCTCTCCAGGTAATACGATTGTAGCTTCCCTTGCTGTGCTCGAGGTTGAAAGGGATGACCGCAAATCCTATGCCCAAAGGAGGGATAAGTTTTCTTCAGTGGGATTTCTTCAACAATATCCTTCCTCTATCTTCACATCATTACCATCTTTTTATATCCTTAATCATCTGAAGTTTCTAGGAATCATAGAAATGGTTCTCAGAAATGCTTTTGAAAATTTGTACGTGCTATTTTGTTTCAGACTCACCTTGACCTATTAACAACTCAATTAAAAGAGGAAGAGTCTCATTCTAACATCCTGTGATATGTGTTTGTTGTTGAATAAAATATAGTCACAGTAATTGTATTATATCCTTAAGGCTGCTGTAGCAAATCCCCATGAGTTTTGTGGTTTAAAACAACAGAAGTTTGTTTTCTCACAGTTTTAGAGGCCAGGAGTCCAAAATCAAGCTGTTAGCAGGGCCACAATCCTCTGAAGGCTCTAGAGGAGAGTCCTTACCTGTCTCCTCCAACTTCTGGTAGCTCCAGGTGTACCTTGGCTTGTGGCAGCATAACTCCTGTCTCTGTCTTCTCATGGCCTTTTCTGTTGTGTTTCTTTCTGCACAATATCTCTTTCCACCTTTCTATTATAAGGAGACCTGTCATGGGATTTCGGGCCCATCATAAATCCAGAACAAACTCACTTCAAGATCCTTAACATGTGCAAAATGTACACAGTCACAGGTACCAGATATTAGGACATGGGCATAGCTTGTGTGTGTGTGTGGGTGTCACAATTCAACCCACTACAGTAATCAAGATAGTGTTAATATTGACTTAAAGATAGAAATACAGACTATACTATTTCACAGAGTTCACAAATAGACCCACATTGATTTTTTTTTTTGTGACAAAAGTATCAAGGAAATTCAATGGGGAAAGAATTGTCTCTGCAAAAAATGGTACAATTGGATATCCATATGCAAAAAAATGAACCTTGAACCTTACCTGATATATATATAACTTAAGTTGAAATGGATTGTATTAGCTAGGGTTCTCTAGAGAACAGAATGAGCAGGAGATATCCATAAATATAAAATTTATGAAAGTGTCTCATGTAACCATGGGGATGTTGAGCCTAGGATCTGTAGGGCAAGCAACAGGCAATTCAAATGAAAGTCCTCACTGAACTCTTAGGAGAGCCTAGCTGGCTGAAGCAGGAAGATGAGTGACTGTCTCTTCTGAATGTAATTAGAAGACTTTTGGTGATTAGATTACATATCACTCATTGCAGAAGACACTCCCATTAGCAATCAGCTGTGGATGTATCCAACGTGATTATGATCTAAGCCCACGAAATGTCCTCATAGCAACAGACAGGCCAGTGCTTGCCTGACCAGACAAGCAGGCACCACCACCTGGCCAAGTTGACACATGAACCTAACCATGACATGGATCATAGGCCTAAATGTAAAAGTTGATACTCTAAAACTTCTAGAAGAAAGTATAGTAAAAAACTTGGGTTTAGGTAAGCTCATCTACACTTTGAAAGACACTGTTATGAAAATATAAGCCACAGGCTGGGAGAAAATATTTGTATGACACATTTCTTAAAAAAAAAAAAGTAGTAGCCAGAGTATATAAAGAACTCTAATAACTAAATAATAAGACAGGCAACCCAGTAAAAAAAAAATGGGGAAAAGGTTTGAACAGATACTTAGGCAGGGTGGTAAATAAGTATATGAAAAGATGTTCAACACCATTCATCATTAAAAAATGTTAATTAAAGCCCAAGTCAGATACCATTAAATACTAATTAGATTAGCTAAAATTTAAAAGATCTAAATTACTTATTACTGAGGTGGTGGAGGAATTAGAACTCTCATGGATTTCTGTTGGAAATATAAAATTGTAGAGCCACTTTGGAAAAGTTATATGCAGTCACTTATAAAGCTAAACATAAACTTTTGAAATGAGCCATCACCCCACTCCTAGGTATTTACTCAAGGGAAATGAAAACACGTCTATAAAAAAGGCCTGTACACAAATGTTTATAGTGACTTCGTCCGTAAAAACTTTGTCCATAAAAACCCAAACTGGGAACAACCCAAATACCCATCATCTGTTGAAAACAAAAAACAAGTTGTGGTCTATCTAGACAATGGCATACTATTCAGCAATAAAAGAAAATTCTATTGGCACATGCAGCAACATGGCTAAATCTCAAGATCATTTTGTTAAATGAAAGAAATCAGACACAAAAGACCACATACCACATGATTTCATTATATGACAATATAGAAGAGGAGTTGGGAGTGGGGGCAAGGGGATTAACTTTGAAGATAAAGGATCTCTTTAGAGTGATTTTTCTATATCTTGATTATGATGGTGGTTACACAACTGTATATAATTATCAAATCTCATCAGGCTGTAGACTTTGAAGGTATGTATGGTAGTTAGATTCAGGTGTCAATTTGGCTAGGTTAGGGTGCTAAGTTCTATTGCTGTGGACATAAGCCAATGGCATGTGAACCTCATCTTGCATCTGCAGTCGGCTAGGAGGCGTGCCTCCTGCAATGAATGATGTTTGAGTTAATTGACTGGTGCTTACATGAGAGAGCTCAACTTAGCACAGCCCAAGCAGCTCAGCATATCTCATCTCAGCACTCACAGCTCAGCCCAGGCCTTTGAAGATGCAGAAAGAAATCACCCAGGGGAAAGTTGTTGGAACCCAGAGGCCTAAAGAGAAGGCCGGCAGAGATCACCCTGTGCCTTCTGGCATAAGAAAGAACCTTAGTTGAAAGCTAGCTCCTTTCCTCTGAAGAACTAACAAAGTAAATCTCCTTTTATTAAAAGCCAATCTGTCTCTGGTGTGTTGCATTCCAGCAGCTAGCAAACTAGAGCAGTATGTTATTATATATAAATTATAATTCATTAAACCTGAATTTGAGAAGATAATGAATAAAGGGATATGGAGCACAGAAGTTCTATATTCTCCCTATATTTATTTTGACAGTCAAGCTACTGATAAATGACTAATTATTCTTCATATAGCTAAAAAATATTCAAGTCTGCTGATAGTCTGTTGCTGAGGTCACAGCTTTCACTATGAGGAAGGGAAAGCAAGAAGAAAAATATGAGAGGGCGGGCCACAGTGGCTCAGCGGCAAGAGTGCTTACCTGCCATGCCAGAGGACCCGGGTTCGATTCCCGGTGCCTGCCCATGTAAAAATAAAAAAATAAAATAAAATAAATTAAAAAAAATAAAAAAAAGAAGAAAAATATGAGAAACTCTCAGGTTGTATATTTGGGATTGAAAAATGAAAACAGTTTATTTTATTCATACAGGAGAAGTCTGACCTATTGAACAAAATTTGAGATGGTAAAACTTACAAGGATCCCACTCATCACTGACTAAATATGCATGAAGCAAAATTGTTCTGGTTTGCTGTTATGACCATTGTATACATTTTTCAGGTTCTACAAAGAGTGCCAGGCAGAAGTGGTGGTAATAAATCAGAGGCACAGTTGTATAGCAATGAATTCTTATTGAGTAGTCTTTTTCTGTGACCTTCAACATTCCTTCCTTGCTCCCTCTTCCTCTCCTATTAGGTAGGAAAAGGATTTGGAAAATGCATTACCTAATATTAGTAACTTAATTGATTACCCCTCTGTGATGATTAATTTTATAAGTCACTATGGGTAAGCTGTAGTGTCTAGTTGTATGCTGGCCTAGAAAAGTAAACATGATTATCCTTCAAATGTGGGTGGGCCTCACTCCATCAATCAATTGAAGGCCTTAAGAGCAAGAACGATGGTTTCCAGGAGAAGTAGAAATTCTCCCTCAAGAACTCTTCTCTGAATTTCTAGACTGCTGGTCTTCCCTAGGGATTTTAGATTCAGGACTTCAATATCATTCCCACTAGAATTTCCAGCCTCCAACTTGCCCTATGTAATTGGGATTCGCCAGCTCCTACAATTGTGTCATTTCCTTAAAATCCTCTCTCTCTCTCTCTCTCTATATATATATATATACACACACACATACATAGATTTTATGTATATAAATAGATGTATGCATACATATGCATATTTATATATAAAGCTATGTATGTGTGTGTCTATCCCATTGGTTCTGTTTTTCTGGATAACCTTGACTAATACACTCTCCAAGAAAGAGGGCCCCAAAAGAAAGAAGTGCTTAACATAAAGAAATTTTTAGTTAATAATGATTTGTTGCTTCTGAGGGGGAGGAATGGTCTGAAGCAGATTCTCTGTTGACCCTTCAATTGTATCATGTCAATCATAACCTATTTTGCTGATACACTCACTCCAGGCAATGTTTACAGAAATTTTGGATTTCTATTCACTGAATGCCTGTTAAATATTTTAGCCTACAAAAGACAGGCTAGGAGGCAGGAATGTATTGGTATGTGCTGGAATGTGCCTCATCTAGCTGTTACCACAGATGCTGTGATTTGTCAGCTTTCCTTGTAGCTCTGGGTCTGGTAAACGGGAATGGTTGATTTTGGTTCTGTGCTTATTGGTTAATTTAAGGCTGTACCTTCAGTCCTCATTTAGTCTCAAGCTTCATATTCTTACCAGGTGATGTAAATCTCTCCCACAGCTTCACCTACTACATTTATGTTTCTACCAGTTTGAAGCTATTATGCAACCCAGAAAAGTCATGTTTTAATTCTGATCTAATCTTGTGAGGACAGCCATTTCTTTTAATCCTGATTCAATATTGTAGGGTGGAAACTTCTGATCAGATTATCTCCACAGAGATGTGGCATGCCCAATTCTGGGTGTGACCTTTTTAGATGGAGATGTGATTTCACCCATTCCAGGTGGGTCTTAATTAGTTTACTGGAGTCCTTTAAAAGAGGAAACATTCTGGAGAGAGCTTAGAGCTGATGCAGACACTTGGAGAACACTTAACTTCAGAGACATGATGTTTGGATATGCTTGGAGTGCCCACAGAGAGAAGTTGCCCAGACATGGGCGGAGCCCAGCAGATATGGCCATGTGCCTTCCCATGAGAGGCTAAGCAAGCCTGAATTCAGAGTTGTGTCCCAGAAGAACTGAGTGAAGGCCCACAGATGCTTAGAGGGGAAACTGACATCAGAAGCTGGAAGCAATGAACTGGGAACAAGGACCAGCAGATGCCAGACACATGCCTTCTCAGCTGACAGAGGTGTTCTGGACAGCATTGGACTTTCTTGAGTGAAGGTAACCTCTTGTTGGTTTCTTAATTTGGTCATTTTCACAGCCTTAGAACTGTGAACTTGTAACTTGTTAAATTCCCTTTATAAAAGCCATTCCATTTCTGGTATATTGCATTCTGGCAGCTTAACAAACTAATACAATGTTGGTGTTTGTCAAATTCATCTGTCTTGTGTCAAGAACCATGTGGTAGGGGACAATCCTAGCGCGACCTGCCAACCTTCCCTGGGATCCACAAATAGATCCTGGGCCTAGGACCAGGTGTGTCAGCCTGGCTGATAAAACACAATCCCCGTGTAGATAAGGGGTCTGTAGGTCCATACCTTCCTTTATTGTTTGTGCTTATGGAAATATTCACTGAAGGCAGTCTGACTCTGGTGGGGATGTTCTATGGCATCCAGCTCGCACTGCAGTGTTAGGTCTGTCCCTGGTGGGGAGGAATTAGGGTACTTCTGTGATAGCAGCATACCAACACAAGAGAGAGGTACTCAGCATAGAGCTATACCTCACAGATTGAGACCCTCTGGTTACGGGGAGCTGGTGCCCTCTAGTGGAGCTGTCCTTGCTCTGTCTGCTCTCTATGAGTAAACACGTCTTTCCATCAGAGCCAAAGTCGTGCTTTGCTGGTGGCCCTGATGCCTGCACTGGAGTGGGTAACATCTTTAAGTGTTTCTCCTTCTGACTGACAACCACAACTCTTGGGTATCTCCACTGGAATGTCACAAAAGCCTTAAACATAACATAGAATTCCTGTTATAGTCCTTATTTTGATGTATGATATAAAAATTAACCCATCCTCAAAGTCAGAAAGTTAAGATTCATCTGTCTCTCTTCTCTTTCCCTTGTCTCTGAGGCTCCACATCCTATAGATTCTAACTCCTTTATATTACCTAAAAACATTTACCCCCATCCTCATTTTCACTCCCTTGTTTCTGGTCCTCATTATCTCTGACAAAGACAATTGAAACATCCTTCTATCTAGTCTACCTACCTATTCTGTACATTTGACTTCTTTTTTTAGCCTTTCCTTACCTTCTGTTTTTGGGATCTTCTAGTTGCCCCCAAATGTCTAGTTCCATTTTCCACTGTAAGAGAATTTTAACTGACCACGTGGCCCC
>PVIY010035543.1:0-26211 GCA_004026745.1 Myrmecophaga tridactyla
AATTAATAAAGACAATCCCAAAGGGAATGTATGTATGTAGCACATTCCTGAAATGGTAAAATTATAGAAACATAACAGATTCCTGACTGCCAAGGTTAAAAAGGAGTTTGGGCCAGGGAGGAAGTGGGTGTAGTTATAAAAGGGTAACAGGAGGGTTCCTTGTGGTAATTGAAGTGTTCTGTATCTTGAACATATAAGTAGCAATATCCTGATCATTAGATGGTACAAAAGTTTTGCAAGATGTTACCATTGAGGGAACCAGGGTAAAAAATAAAGAATCTCTCTGCATTGCTTCTTATACCTAGATGCAAATATACAATTACCTCAAAATATAAATTTCAATTTACTAAGTTTTTCCAAATAAAAAAAGAAATATGAAAGAATGTATTCCAGCAAGAAGGAAATTAACACTAAATGGAAGAGAGGATGCTCTTTTCTTTTTGAGAGAGATTTCAGAAAAAAATTAAAAGAGAAGCACATACTATTAATTCAGAATCTCATCAATGAGAAAATGAGTGTCCCTTAGAGTAAATTATTTTACCAAGGTCACACGGTGAATGGGTGCCCAGAAAAGGGTAATAGCTATTAACTCTCTAACCAATACTATTTATGTTACACCACATCATTTGATCCAGTTGGGTTGAAGACTGTTGAGGTTGTCAAATTTAATTTAGAAATATTTGCCTTTTCAATTATCTAATTACCTAGATAATCATCTTGTCTGAATCTAAGCCTAATATATTTTGATGCAGATAAAGTTAAAATATAGAAATTCCACAGCCTGTTTGGTTGAGTATAGGGTGGGGAGGTTTGGGGGACCAGATAAGTCAAGAGCAGATGCTTCAGTGAAGAGCCTGAAACAGCCAGGGGCCACGTGGAACATTTGGTTCCTGGTACCACAAGGACACCGAGAGGCATAACAGCTCTATAGCTGGGGATAAACCAGACAGAACTTCAGTGAGGTCAATTATAAATGAAGGGGTTGGCTTAGAAATACATAGTCTCAATATAAATTATGCTGTATGATGCTAGCATACCTAAAATCTTCATCACAGACCATACGAAGAAGATTGGTGAGGAATAGGAACCAGGAGAAATCTTCCCCACATCTATTACTTGAAGAAAACAGTAGGTCCAGGAAGAAAAAGTAGAAAATAAATCTTAGCTGTTTACTAATTGATGGTAAAGAAATACTGATCTATTTAGGTTCTGAGTTAATATTTACTTCTAAAACCCTGTACTTTTATTAACCTTCCAAATACCAATTCCATACAGACCTATCTCTGCCTGCTACAGCACCTAGGTAAAATTATGATTCTCATGAAATCTGCAAAGGAACAAATGCCTCAATTCAGTTGAAGAGATGGTCTCAAGATTGGCATATATTTACCCTGAACAGGATGGAATGGGATAAGTTACACAGATAACAAATTATTTAAAACATTGCCTTCACTCTGCACTTTCACTTGGTGTGTATGCATTGCAAAATGGTACTTTGTATACATACCTATGTTTCATGGTTGTCTTCGTGAGCAATAACGTGCTTTAAAAATTTGGTCTTTTGCTCATTACCTTTGAATTAAGAATAAGTCTTCCATTCACTTTTTCCCATTACCCTTCCTCTAGTAAATAAATTTAAAAATTCTAAATGATGAGCAATTCCTCTTCCAAGACAGGAGTGGTAAATCTGTAAGTGGTTCATTAAACAGCTCATTGTCAAATACTCCTTTTGGCTGTTTCTCCTAATTTTGGATTACACTGTATACAAAAAGCTTTGAAATGATTAGGTTTATTGATTATCCAATGTTTCCACTTGAAGAAAGTAATTATTTTGTCACATTCACTGTGACTCATACAAAGACCACAGTTTAGTTTAGGTAAATGGGGTATAGCACTTGTTGTGGGAAAAAGTAGGCAGAATGAGAGCCAAAGAGGAAATGAAAGATTGGAGTCATGCTTGTCTTAACCAAAGGTTTTGACATCAAATTACCAGTATCTATTGAGAGTTGTAAGATTTATACGTCTATTCAGACATGTAAGTAATTGTATGGATTAAAACAAAGTAATCCCAAGAGGGTGAAAGGGGAAAAAGCCTTGATAAATATAAAATACTTGGGTAAATGTTCCAAGCTTCTGAAAATCATTGCCAAATGCTCTGTCTCTTTACACACCTTGAGAGGTTTCTCCAGCGATAGCCTCTGTCTCTCCTCTTCACTTTTAAGGTCACTATACTCCTCTCATATTTTTTGAGAACTTTCTTACTGTCATGGCTTCATACATCCTAGCCCCTCTGCTGGAAATCTCTTCATCATTGTCTACCTAGTACTTTCCAGTCACCTTTTGAAACAAATTCAAATTATGTTGTCCTCCTCCATTCTCCCAAGTTGTTCCTCTGCATCCTGTTACCTAATGAAGGCATATAGTTGTACTTGTGTGCTTGTGTGCATATGTGTATTTTCATGCCTTTCTTTTCAGAATGCTGTTGTACTTGCATGCTTGTGTGCATATGTGTATTTTCATGCCTTTCTTTTTAGAATGCTGTGAACTCTTTAAGAACAGGTGTTATTTCTTTTCTCTTCCCCAATGCCTAGAAGCATGTAGCATCTAGTGGATAATCACTTACCATCAACTGAGTTTAGTTTGTTAGATGGTAGAGTAGTATAGGCATACCTCATTTTATTGTGTTTCAATGTACTGGGTTTTACAGATGTTGCATTTTTACAAATTGAAGGTTATGGCAACTCTGTGTCTCAAGTCTAATGGCACCATTTTTCCATCAGCCCGTGCTCCCTTCAAGTCTCTGTGTCATATTTTGATAATTCTTGCAATATTCCAAACTCTTTCATTATTATTATATCTGCTATGGTGATCTGTGATCAGTGATCTTTCATATTAATTAGTAATTGTTTTAGGATACCATGAACTGTGCCCCTATAAAATGGTGAGCTTAATCAATACATGTTGTATGTGTTCTGACTGCTTCACTGACCAGCTGTTCTGTGTCTTTCTACGTCTTGGGCCTCCCTATTCCTTAAGACACAACCATAATAAAATTAGGCCAATTAATAATCCTACAATGGTCTCTAAGTGTTCAATGGAAAGGAAGAGCCGCAAGTATCTCACTTTAAATCAAAAGCTTACTGAAGAAGGCAGGTAGAAAGTTGAGACAGGCCAAAAGCTAGGTCATTTGCACCCCAAATTTAGCTAGGTTTTGAATGCAAAGGAGAGGCTCTTGAAGGAAATTATGTGAAAACATGAATGATAAGAAAGCGAAACAGCCTTATTGCTGACTTGGAGAAAGTTTTAGTGGTCTGAATAGAAGATCAAACGAACCACAACATTCCCTTAAACCAAAACCTAATTCAGAGCAAGGCCCTAACTCTCTTCATGTCTGTGGAGGCTGATTGAGGTGAGGAAGCTTCAGAAGGAGGGTTTGAAGCTAGCAGAGGTTTGTCCATGAGGTTTAAGGAAAGAAGACATCTCCATATCATAAAAGTGCAAGATGAAAGAACAAATTCTGATATAGAAGCTGTAGCAAGTTATCCAAGAAATCTACCTAGTATCATTGACCAAAGTGGCTGCATTAAGCAATAGATTTTCAATGTAGATGAAACAGCCTTATTTTGGAAGACGATATCATCTAGGACTTTCATAGCTAGAGAAGAGAAGTCATTGCCTGGCTTCAAAACTTCAAAGGACAAACCAACTCTATTTTTAGAGGCTAATGCAGCTAGCAACTTAAAGTTGAAGCTATTGCTTGTTTTACCATTGCAAATATCCTGGGTCCTTAATATTTATGTTATATCTACTCAGCCTGCATTATATAAATAAATCACCAAAGCCTAGATGACAGCACATCAGTCTGCAACATAGATTACTGAATAGTTTAAACTCATTGTTGAGACCTACTATTAAGAAAAAGATATTCCTTTCAAAATATTACTGCTCATTGACAATGCACCTGGTCACCCAAGAGCTCTGATGGGCATGCACCATGAGATTAATGTTATTTTCATGTCTACTAACAAAACATTCACTCTACAGCCTGTGGCTCAAGAGGCACTTTTAACTTTTAAAATCTTATTATTTATTAAATATATTTAATAAGGCTATACTTACATAGATAGTGATTCCATTGATGGATCTCAGAAAAGTCAAGTGAAAATCTTCTGGGAAGGATTCATCATTATAGATGCCATTTAGAACATTCATGATTGTTGGAGAAGATCAAAATAACATTATCAGAAGTTTGAAAGAAGCGATTCCAACCATCAGGGATAACCGTGAGGGATTCAAGGCTTCAATAGAGGTATTATCTATAGATGTGGTGGAATAGCAAGAGAAATAAAACTAGATGTAAAGCCTGAAGATGTGACTGAATTGCTGCAATCTCAGGCTAAACTTTTAATAGGTGACGAGTTACAACTTATGATTGAGCAAAGAAAATGGTTTCCTGCTAAAGATTCTCTGACCATTGCTAAAATCAAAACAAAAAGATTAAGAATATTACATAAACTCAATTGATAAAGGTGTAGTAGAGTTTGAGAGGACTGACTCTAGTTTTGAAAGAATTTCTGTGAGTAAAATGCTATCAAGCATCATTGCATGCTACAAGAGACATCTTTTCTGCAAGGAAGAATCAATCGATGTGAAAAACTTCCTTATCTTTTTTTAAGAAATTGCCACAACCACCGCAATCTTCAGCAACCACCACCCTGATCAGTCATCAACTATCAACACCAAGGCAAGACCTTCCACCAGTAACCTTAGATGATGATTAGAATCTTTTAGTAATAAAATATTTTATTAAGGTTTGTGCATTATTTTTTGGACAAAATACTATTGCATACTTATAGACTATAGTGTAGTATAAACACAATCTTCATATGCACTAGGAAACATAAAAATTGAGATTTGCTTTGCTGTGATATTCACTTTATTATGGTGTTCTGGAACCAAACCACAATATCTCTGAGGTGTGCCCATATCTGACCCTAGTCAGTACTGAACAGTACTCCTCACCCTAAGCCTTCTACATTTTATTTGATCTTTAGCGGAGTTTTTCTTTCCATCTAAATATTAACCATCTCTAGATATGGCAAAATGCAAGCTTAAAGCCATATTTTCACTTGACCAGAATGCTGAGTACTCATGGAAAGCTGTAAATGAACAGGTTTTATCTGGTTATCCACATGAAAACCATGAATGTCAATTGGCAGCCCGAGTCCCTGAGTCGGTGTTCTTATGTAATATAAGGTGACCAGCTGGGAGAGCTAATTAGCCCTCCAGTCCAGTTTATCTTCTAAGTAATTCAGCTCCCCATACACTTTTCCTTTAATGCCATCAATTCCCAGCTTGCAAAAGTGATAGAGCAGAGCAGGAAATACTCCACAAAATGTTCTTTGTTGAGTTTATTGAGTTACATATAATCTATGTTGGGATAATTAAGCAGATAAAAGGGGAGCAGTATGTGCCCCATGATTAATATGAGTTTTGTTGTTTCTGCTCTTGATGTTGACACACAGGTCAGGAAGGATTTGTGTCCAGAAGAACTCACAAATGCAAAGATCAAAACTTTTCTGCATTTTATCATGTTCTTTTGTACATTCTTGTCAGAAATACTCTAGAGATGATGATTGAAAGAGACATTGGAATACAGCAATTTATATATCTCTTAGAATATTGCCAGGGACAACTTTTAAATGGTTTGCTCTTTTATTCAGAAGCCTTTGGAAAATATATTAGAATATCTTGGAGTTAAAAGGAGACATAGAGTTATCTGACCTAAGCTTCTTCTCTGTACTTTTTTCTAAAAATGATAGTACAAATTAAAGACAATTCATTAAAATTCTTTCATTTGAAAATGGAGTAGAAAAATGTGGAGGTGTAAATGAATGCATACATTCTCTCTAATGCAAAAAAAATTGTCAACATGAAATTTGCATCATAGCTTGACTGCAAGCTATTCACTTAGGTGTTTCCAAAAGTTAAATTCCAAAAAAACAAAGTACAAAACAAAACACGACATGGCAAATAATTTTCATTGATTGATTTTTTGTTTTTATTTATTTATTTTCTGCATCGGCAGGCACCGGGAATCGAACCCGGGTCTCTGGGGAGAACTCTGCCTCTGAACCACCATGGCCCACACCATTGATTGATTTTTTAATCTCTTAGTTAAAGCAAATTTCCAGAGCACTTTATTTGGCTTGTATTTGATGACCAACTTAGAAATGAAAAGATGGAAACTAAACTTTATTGAACACCTATGAACTAGACTATATGCAAGATTGCTTTTACTTAAACTACTTAATCACCTTAAATGATTCATATTGATACAATGGATTGTAGATTTCTTTCTCTCATATTTCACTTTAGTCAACATATTTTGTAATCCACATGAATTAGTCAAACTGAAGAGTCCGTATCCCAATTTGCTTAATTATGGAAATTAGTGGATGTTTTAAAATATTTAGTTTAAATAGTATTGAATGTCTACATTTTACCTTACAGCATCTACTTCATAAGGAAGTGAGGTATGTAAAGCTCATTTACTTCAAGAGGAAATATAGCACATAGATAGTTTTCTTATTTATAATGACTGCTCTATAGACTATAAATCTTCTCATAAGAATCAATACCAATTAGTTCTGTATTTTTTGATAATTATTTATATTGATTACATAGGAGAAGATTTTGGATATGAAATATTCAGTGTTTGATGCACCAATTACCTTGAATTTGGAAATGGTAATAAATACATACTCATAAATGGAATAGAAATGAAATGGATTGAGTAAAAAGCAAAACAAAATCAGCTGGAGAACATGCTAACACTATGCCCTTGCCAGACCTGTAACCTTTCTCTTTTTATGAATTTGTGAAGTACACTATTGTGTGATTAACAGAGCTACATTGCTGAAATATTCTTTAATTCTACAAAAACAGTTCCCAAAGATTTCTGTGTGCCTGTTGCTTTATCTAAATTTGAGCAAGGTAAACATAATTGCTGTATTTGGAGAATTTATCATGTGGTAAAAAAAGAGTTAAGACTTTGGACAAAGATGCATATAAAATAATTGTTACAGTGGAAGTGAGTATATATGCAAGATGAAGTACCAGGGAAAGCTTCACAGAGGATTCAACCATTCTTGATTCTTTCTTAACTGATGTAATATATTCCATCCGTTTAAAAAAATCATTACAATTTTCTACCAAAATAATTAATGAATCTTAACACTCTATCCCTATCTCTACATTAGTTCAGATCTTTTATCACTGTTTTGGTTTGCTAAAGCTGATGAAATGCAATATGACAGAAATGGGTTAGCTTTTACAATGGCAATTTACTAACTTACATGTTTATAAGTGGGATTCCTTTGTCACATGGAAAGGCACATGGCAATATCTGCGGGTCCTTCTCTTGTTGCCTCAGCTTCTGGTTTTAGTGGCTTCCTCTCTGTTTTCTATGTGTTCTCTCTTTTAGCTTCTATCTATGAGCTTCTCTGGGGTTTTTTCTGTTTTTCTTTTTTTTCTTTGTGTGTTTTATCCTGTTATAAAGAACTCCAGCAGGAGAATTAAGACCTACCTTGAATGGAGCGGATCACTTCTCAATTGAAATAACCTAATCAAAAGGTACCACCTGTAATAGTTCTACACCCACAGGAATGGATTAAAATAATATAATCCTTTCTGGGGAACCTACAGCCTCTGAACTACCACAATCACTTTTTATCTAATCTGTTAAATGTCCAGCCAACTAAATTCCCAGATTCCAATATTTTTTTATCATATTTAAAAATATGAAATTAAACACAAGCATCTTTCCTGCTTAAAATTTTTGGTTGACACTTTATTGCCCATAGTGAAAAGTTTAAGCACTTCAGTATACAGGAACTTAACATTCTGCTTCTAGTTTATCTTAAAAAAAATTCCTGTCACTTTCTCTTCTAAATAACCTATTTTCAGCTATCCACATTGAGAAGCTCTTTTCCTGGAAAGTCAATAGCACTTGTCCATCTGAAGAACAAAAGGGAGTTAGCAGAATTCTAGATATTGAGACACTCACTAAATATTTACGAGGTAAATGGTATAATAGTTTCTGTATGAATTTTCTGTAAGTTTACAATTTCTTCAATTGAAAAACACAATTTGGTAAGGCTAATAGTGGAATGGGGAAAATGTACTTGGGTACATTGAAGGAAGACCAATAAAGATAGCTTGATGGGGTGAAGAAGGGAAAACTTCATAGGAGTGGCAATCTTTCATAAGAATCCTGAAATATATTTAGGATTTCCTTCTCTGAAAAAAAAAAAAAACCTCAAGAATGGATTTATGCACTTTAGACAAAAAAAAAGTAGCATGATAAGCAATAAAATAAATTTTGGATTTAATGGTTTCATTTTTGAGGAGACAGCAAGGTGTCCAAAAGAGAAATATCCCATTGTGAACACAAGTTAATTGAAATTTGGCTGGAAGAGAATTTAAGAATTAATAGCATTCATTTAACAATCAAAAATATTTATTCTGCGCTACCATCATCACCATCCATTATCAAATTTTCCAAAACCCTAAACAAAAACCTTGAACAATTTAAGCATTAACTCCCAATTTCCTATCTTTACCCCGGCCCCAGTAACTGGTATTTTGCTTCTGACTCTATGAAGTTGTGCATTATAAATATTTCATATCAGTGAGATCATGCAATACTTGTTCCTTTGTGTTTGGCTTTCACTCAACATGATGCCTTCAGGGTTCATCCATGTAGTCACATGTATTAGCATTTCATTCCTTTTTATGACTGGATGATGTTCCATTTTATGTACCACATAAAATGTATGTACCACATTTTGCTTATCCATTCATTGGTTGTGGGACACCTAAGTTTGGTCCATCTTTTGACAACTGTGGTAAGGTATGAACTTCTGTATGCGTATATCTCTTCAAGTCCCTGATTCCACTTCTTTTGGGTGTATGTCTAGAAGTAGTATTGCCAGATCCTATGGTAAAATTCTATATTTAACTTTCTGAGAAACCAAACTTTCCACAGCACCTGCACTGCTTTACATTTCTACCAACAATGACTAAGTGTTCCTATAACTCCACATCCTCTCCAACAACTATCATTTTCCATTTTCTTATTAGTAGGCATTCATGTGAGTGTAAAATGGTATCTCATGGTTTGGATTTGCATTATCCTAATGGATAATGATGGTTCAGCATTTTTTCAGGTGCATTTTGGCCATTTGTATACTCTCTGGACAAATATCTATTCAAATTTTTTTTTAATTGGGTTGTCTGCCTTTTGTTTTTGAGTTATAGGATTTCTTTATTTATTTCGGGTATTAAACACTTATATATTATTAATATATGGTTTCCAAATATTTTTTCCCAATCTCTATGTTATACTTTCAGGATAAACTCTTCTGATGCCCCAAAGTTTTAAACTTTTATGAGGTCCCATTTATCTATTCTTTCTTTTGTTGCTCATCTTTTGAATCTATGAAATCATTGCCTAATACAGATTCTGAAGATGCTTCCCTATGTTTTCTACTAGGAGTTTGATGGTTTGGGTTTTTATATTTAATCCACTTTGAGTTGATTTTTGTATATAGTGAAAGGTAGGGCTCTGCCTTCTTTCTTTACATATGGAGGTCCAATTTTTCAGCATCATTTTTTCAAGAAACTTTTCTTTCCCAATTAAGTGGATTTGGAAACCTTATTGAACATCAGTTGGCTATAAATGGGAGGGTTTATTCTGAAGTATCAGTTTGATTTCATTCAGCTGTATGTCTTTCCTCATGCCAATATTATGCTGTTTTGATTCTTGTGGTTTTGTAGTAATTTTTAAGATCAGGAAGTGTGAGTTTCCAACTTCATTTCTCTTTCACAAAATGGCTTTGGCTATCCGTTGCCTAATATCCTTCCATATAAATTTGATGTTTGGCTTTCCAATTTATGAAAAGAGGCTGTTGGAATTCTGAGTGGTATTAAGTTGAATCTGTAAATGGCTTTGGTCAGATTTCACATTTGAACAATATTTAGCATTATAATATATGGACATGGAATGTCCTTACACTTATTAAGGTCTTTTTGTATTTCTTTTTTGCAATGTTTTGAAGTTTTCTATGTACAAATCTTCTACATCCTTAGTTAGAATTATTCCTAGGCATTTGACTATTTAATTACTATTGTAACAGGAATTTTTTCTTGATTTCTTCTTCAGCTTGTTCATTACTAGTTTATAGAAGCCCTATTTATTTTTTCACGTTCATGTTCTACACTGCCAATTTGCTGAATTTGTTTATTAGGTCTAGTAGCTTTTTTGTGAGTTTGTAAGTATTTTCTGCATATAGGATCGTGTCATTTATAAACAGGGACAGTTTCATTCTTCCTTTCCAATTTGGATGCCTTTATTTCTCTCTCTTGTCTAATTGTTTTGGCTAAAACTACCAATAAAATGATAAATAACATTGGTGATTATGGACATCATTATTTTGTTCCTAATCTTAGTGGGAAATTTTTCACCATTGAATGTGATATTAGCTATAGGTTTTTCATATGTGGTTTTATCATGTTAAGGTAGTTTCCTTGTATTCCTAGTCTTCTAAGTGTTTTTATCAACAAGGAGTTCTGTATTTGTCAAATGCCTATCTTCCAAAATGGACATGATCATATGCCATTTTCCCTTTTTTCTTTTAAGGCGGTATATTATGCTAATTGGTTTACTTCTGTTGAATAATCCTTGAATACCTGTGAGAAATCCCACTTACTCATGCTGTATAATTCTTTAAATATGCTGTTGAATTCTGTTTGGTAATATTTTATTGAGGATTTTTGCATCTATATACATAAGGGATATTAGAGTGCAATTTTATTTTTTATGGCACTTTTATGTTACTTTATTATTACAGTTATGTTGGCATTATAGAGTTAGCTAAGAAGTGGTTCCTCCTATTCAATTTTTTGGGTCTGTTTCAGGAGGATTAGGGTGAATGCTTTTGGTGTATTTCATAAAATTATCCTGTGAAGCCATCTGTTCCTGGGCTTTCCTTTGTTAGGAAGCCTTTAATTTCTGATTCAATCTCTTTACTACTTAGTGATCAGTGAGGTATTCCATTCCTTCTTGAGTCAGAGTAGGTAGTTTGCATATTTCTAGGAATTTTTTTTCCATTTCATATAGGTTATCTAATTTGATGGATATATTTGTTCATAATATCCTCTTATAATACTTTTTATTTCTGTGGGTTCAGTAGTAATATCTCTGCCTTCATATCTGAGTTTACTTGTGTCCTCTCTTTCTTCATTGTTAAACTAAGTGAAGACTTTTCAGTTTTCTTGATGCTTTATACGGAGCAAGTTTTGGTTTTGCAGATTCTCTCTACTCTTAAATCCTCTATATCATTTATCTCCATTCTAAACTTTTTGATCTCATTCCTTCAGCTCCCTTTGGTATTACTATACTCTCTTTTTTCTAGAACCGACAGTTTTGAGGTTAGATCTCTGAGTTCTTTATTCCTGTTTAAAGTAAACCTATAAACCATCTAGGTCTATAAATTTCTCTTTCAGCACTCTCTTTGCTGCATCCCATAAGATTTTGTATGTGGTGATTTAATTTTCATTCACCTCAAGATATATCTAAATTTCCCTTGTAATTTTTTGCTTTGAACTATTAGTTGTTTAAGAAAATGCTGTTTAATTTCCACATTTTTGTGAATATTCCAGTTCTCCCTCTGTTATTGAACTCCAGCTTCACTGCCTTATTGTTGGAGAAGATAACTTGTCTGGTTTCAATATTTTTTAATTCATTGAGATATCTTTTGTAACTTAACATTTGAGTCTATCTGAAGAATGGACCCATGTGCACTTGAGAAGAAAGCATCCTCTGCAGCTGGATTATTTGTTCTATATATGTCTGTTAGGTCTAGTTGGCTTGGAGTAATATTCAAGTCTTCTATTCAATTAATCTATCTATTCAACTCTATCTATTCACTCTTCTACTCAATTAATCTTCTGTCTTCATGTTCTAGCCATTATTGAAAGTAGCGCACTGAAATGTAATATAGAACTATTTCTCCCTTCAAATTGCTTCTTGTATTTTCGGGCTCTGCCACTAAGTGAATATATATTTATAATTGTTATGTCTGTTGACTTGAACCCTTTATCAGAATATAGTGACCTTTTTGACCCTTGTCAAAATTTTTTTTTTTAATTTACTGTCTAATATAATATCAGTACCCCAGGTCTCTTTGAGGTACTTTTTGAATGGTATATTTTTTCTCTCTTTTCACTTTCAACCTACTTGCACCTTTGAGTTAAAGATGAATCACATGGAAATAGCATATACTTGAATCATTCTTTATCCATTCTGCCAATTTCTGCTTCTTATGAGACAGTTTAATCAATTTACATTTAAAAGAATTACTGATAATGTAGGACTTTCTTTTGTCATTTTGCTCCTTCTTCAGTGTAAGTGTTGTACCTTTTAGACTCTCAATTCTTGTGTTAATGTCTATGTTCATATTTATTATGATTTTTGTATTGTACCCTTTTGAATCTGTTCTAATTTCTTTGTGAATATATTTTTCATATGTTTTCTTTCTGGTTATCATGGAGTAAAGACTTAAAACTCTAAGTGTGTAACAGTCATATTTGATTTGATAACTTTATTTCAGTAGATGCACATAGACTATTTTTCTACCCCACTTCACCCCATGTTTTTGTTGTATTTGTTACAGATTATGTGTTTATACATTGTATGTCCAAAATCATAGTTTTATCATTATTTTTAATCCTTTGCATTTCAGAACTTGTAAGAAGAATGAAGTGGAGTTATAGTCCAGTAAATACAATTAAATATTACTAGCATTTATAATTACCCATCATTTTCCCAGAGGTCTTTATTTTGTATAGCACTTCAATTCAGTCTGAAGACGTCCTCTTAACCTTTGCTGTTAGAGCAGGTCTAGTGATGAACTCCCTCAGCTTTTGTTTATCTGGGAATGTCTAATCTGTCCCTCATTTTTGAAACCAAGTTTCACTGGATATAAATTATCCTTGGTTGACAATTGTTTTCTTTTAGTAATTTATTTGGTATAACTGTCTTCTTATCTCCATGGTTCTGAGGAGGAACTGACACTTTTATTGGAATTCCTTTGTACATAGTATGCCACTTTTCTCTTGCAACTTTCATAACATCCTCCTTGTCCTTGGCATTGGACAGTTTATTACTACATGTCTCAGTGTGGTTCTTTTTGAGATTTTCTTGTTTGGATTCCCTGGGATTCTTGAATGTACATGCTCAAGTCTTTCATTATATTTGTGAAGTTTTCTGCCATTATTTCTTTGAATATTCCTTCCATCCCTTTCTTTCTTCTCCTTCTGGGACCCCATAATGCACATATTGGTACACTTCATGGTGTCCCACAGGTCTCTTATGCTCTGTTTATTTAATTTTTTTTCTTTCTTCTCCTCAGCCTGAATCAACTCAATTGTCTTGTCTTTGAGATAGATGATCTTTCTCCTGCTAGCTCTAATATTCTGTTGAAATACTCTAGGCAATTTTTCATTTCAGTTATCATGGTCTTTTACTCCAGTATTTCCCATTGAGTCCTAATGAGAATCTCAAAGTGGTTCCCATATTTTCCTGATATTCATCAGTTCTTCTCTGTGTTTTCCTTGATGTCTTTTAGTATAACTAAGATCACATTTTTAAGTCTTTGTCCACTGTGTGCAAAGTCCAGAGCTCTTCACTGAAGGTGTCTAGATTGTTATTTTGGTTCCTTGGATGGGCTATCATTTCCTATTTCTTTGTGTTGTAATCTCAGTTGCACACTGTGCCTTTAATATTTTAAAATGTTAAAGTCTGGGATTTAGTCCCCATGCTGTCTGTTCCATAAGTTTGTATCAAGTTAGTGATATGACAGAGATTTTCTTCAGTGCCAGGAGCTAATCAAAAAAAAAAAAAAAAAAAAAACAAAAAAAACAAACCAAAGCAAATTCATTGTTCAGATTCTTTGCAAATTTGTTTGACTTTGACCTGTGTTTTCCTAGGTCAGTCCAAGGTGATTGCTACATGCAGGTTGTTCTTTATCTTAATTGAATCTTTGTGGAAATTGAGTCTGCTTCCTTTCCTGGGATTTGTTTGTGGTCTTAAGAATTCCCCCATTTAGAGTTTAAAGGAGATGGAGTATCCCAGCTAATCCCTTTGAAATAGACTTTCACCTCTTCCTGGACATTATATTGTGTGCCTTAATGCAGATAGTCCATTGTTTCAGGTTGTTTTGACTTAATTACTTCTCACACCACCCCCCATTGTCTGCAAGCTCTTGTCTACCCTCAGAAAAAATACTAGGAGACCAACCCAGGACAAGTTTGCTGGGCCAGTCCCTCAGACTTCTACCTAATAAGTTGTCATTGGCATGCATGTACTCTAGTATATATATCAGAGTTACTCTGTTCCTTCTGGACAAGGGCCAGGGACTGACAATGGGGTGCAAGCTGACTCTACCTCATCCCCTTGAAGGGGTTGGGGAAGGAGACAACAAGGGTGCCAAAAGGTTCTCTTTTGGCTTTTGAAACCACATATTCTTGATTTGGCACTGATGCTATTACTGCAACCCTCTAACTGTTTTCCATAGTTTTGAGGAAGGGTGCTATCTTTAAAATTTCTCTTCCATTCTTGCCTAAGGATGTTTGGAACAATGACCACCTTTAAAACCAGTGCCGGGAGACCTGAAGTAGCTGATCAAAAGCAGTGATAGTGATCAGACTCTATACCCCTGGAGTTTAGAAGATTAGGTCTTCATATCCCACCCTAGCACCAGTAAGCTACACCAGGAACTCAGCCTGCCAAGAGGTCAGGGGATGAAGGATGGTTGCCACTTAAGGAGAGTGAAATTCACTGATATTTACTGCAATGTACTAGACTTTTCATCCAGTTTTTCCTTAAAAACTGGATTCAGGAGTTTCAAAACAGTTTATTTAGTCAGCCCTTTTAGTTCAATAGTTGCTTGAGTGGACAAACTGATTCCTGGAACTCCTTACTCTGCCATCTTCCCAATGAAGATTTACAAATCTTCATCCACTGGAAGGATAGTGCCAAGTCCTCAAGTATGATAGCCATATCAAAATCTGTCATATCTCCAAGAATAAAAGCAATATATTAAAGAAAATTAAAAAGGGCGGCTGCCGTGCCTGCTCCGACCTGCCATGCTGGAGGTCTGGAGTTCGATCCCTGGTGCCTCCTGCCCATATGCAAATTAAAAAAAAAAATTAAAAAAAATAAACTTGCATATTTATTTGTCTAACCACCAAATGTACTACTGCTAATTAGGTTATTACACTGTATAGCTGAGAAACCCATTAACAGATTAAGCCCAAGAAACCAATTCAGTGGCAACACAAAAGTCAATCCAGTTTCCAGCTGGAGACATGGTTTAAATATACTAAGTCTTATCCTTGTATGACTTACCTTGTGAAAATATCAATATCTAACCACTATTATTGGAAAGAAAATCTCTGTGGTTGATTAATCATAGATTTTAGTATCTCAATAGCAGAATCCTGTCAGAAAACAGTCAAGTTTCCTTTAAAGACTTTTCTCTAAAAACAAACATACAGACACCATCAGCATTTAAATTGGACTTTGTGAATTAACCAAGAGGTCTGAATTAATGTAATTATTCTCAGAGTTCAGTGCCTGTGACTAGCATCTCAGGGGATACTGGTTTTGATAACTGCATTCTAGAAATAATGACTCTGTGTTGGCCTTTAGTGATTTCAAGCCTCTGTATATTAGAGATGCTGAGAGAGAAAGAAAGAAGGAAAAATGTAAATGAGTTTAGTTTAAAATTATTTGACCTTAGGTAATAGCACAATATGCAGTAATTAGCAAACAATTATCAATTCATCATATGTGTTGTTCTGTGTATAGTCACTATTTTTTATGTTATGTACATCTAGAAAATACATTATCTGTAAACTGGTTTATAAACATAAGTAACTTCTCTCATATATATTAAAGTAATTTGTGTTTTTAAATGACATTAAGGAGGAAACCCATTCCAAAAAGTCTTACGTGATGGGGCTCTGTACTGTGGCTCATCTGGAATTAAGTGAAATGAAATAAAAGTCCCAAGAGGCTGTGTAAATAGTTAAGAGTTACCTGGTGATAAACGGATGCATTTACTTTTTTTTTTAATGGATGTATTTCTATTTGTGAAACTCTGGCTTGATGGTTGACACTGACACAAAGGAAATACTCTCCTCTCATTGGCTAAAACCCTCATTTTGTTGAGAATGGCCAATTTTCAGGCCTTTGTACCTGGAGAAAGAGGTTATGAAAATGAGTCCCTGAACTTTATGTTGCAGTTGCAAAGGCCTGGCATTGAATAACTTAATATTTTTCAAATCCCTTTTCACAACATTAACCTGATAGGCACCCAGTGAGCACTGATATTACAAAACAAATTAAAATGAACGCCGAAGGTTTAAGGGGCTTTCCTGTCAAAACAGAGACCAGGAAGAAGGATGTCTCTCCCGCAGCACTGTGTAAGCAGCTGGGGACCAGACCCAATTGGCCTTTTGAGGATGGGAAATACAAAGATAACTCAAGAAGATCAGTCAGGGCAGAACTTGGTTTGAAGGATGTCCTGGACCTCAAGGGAGAAGGCAATGAGATGGGTCTAGGGTAGGAAGGACAGAAATATCTTGTCGATTAGGGTCAGTTCTACCATCTGAGAAAACTCCAGGAATAGGTGGTACAAAATAATCTAGACAGTTAGAATCACCTAATTGCTAAGCATTCTCTCGGTAGGTCTCAGATGCAGATGTTTTGCAATGCTCATCTACAAAGGAGTGTTTGTCTGGCTGTATCTGAATCACTTGGGGTTTCCATTTAGCCCCAAGAATTATGAATTAGTATATTTCAGAGAACAAGCTGAGACTCTCATATTTAAAAAATATAATGGACAAACCAGGGTTTGAGAATATTAATTATTGTCTTACCCTTTAATTCAGTGGTTCTCGAGCCTGTGGCTTCCCAAGAGAATCACCAGAGGAACATTAAAATTCTACTAAAGTACTGAGACTGGATCCTGTGTGAAGTCTTTCTGGCTCCAAGACTGCACCCCCTAAAGTGAGGTTTTTGCTTGGGAGTTCAAATGTACCCATAAGCAGGTGAAGATTGGCATGTATTGTTTATAATTTATTAGGTCAAATGTATAGCTCAAGCCTGGATAGAAGTTTTCATTAAAACTAAGCCTTGGGTGATGAAAAAGTTTTGGTAATGCATGGTGATGATGGTAGCACAACATGAATGTAATTAACAGCACTGAATTATATATTTGAATGTGGTTTAAAGGGGATGTTTTAGGCTATATACATATATGTTTATGTATATTTTTATTCTAGTAGGATACATTTACATGTATCCTACTAGAATAAAAATTAAGAACAACATCATGAGACTGTACAATCTAAAAGGCCCTATTGTAAATGATGGACTATAGTTAATAGCACAATAATAAAAATTTTCTTTCATGAATTTTAACAAATGTACCACACTGCAGCATGGTGTTAATAATAGGGTAGTAAATTGGGGTTTTGTATTTTATGCATGATTTTCCTGTAAGCCTACAACTTATCTAATAAAAAATATTTGAAACAAAATCTCTACTGATAACTAGTTTCTACCCACTGATGTTCTGATTTGATTGATTTGATGCAGAGTCTAGGTAAGAGTAAAATCTCCCCTATTGATTATTGTATGCAGTCATTATTGAAAATCACTATATTATCTGGTGCATGAAATTTTTCAACAAGTAAGCAGCCAGCTAACCTCTTTTTAAAGGCCTCTGGTGATACAGAATCCATTAGATCAATTTGAAGTCCATTTCAGTGTGCAAGGGTCCAAAAGGAGAAAAATAATTCTGGAAATGATGCAAAATCTACTTCACAGTAATTAATTTTCTTTTACCTATTGATTAAATCTGCTCACTCTTCCTTAGGGCATGCCACAATGCAAACATGGATAGTTTTCTTCTTCTGTAGCTGAAATCTCTGAAACAGACAGACCAAACTTTCTTCAGAGATTCTGGAGAAGTAAACAAGGCTGACAAGTGATGTAATTTCCTTACTTCATAAATAATTCAGTAACTATTCTTTCCAGATATGCCAGACATTAGGAAAACTGTAAAGTCATGACAGATACAGTCTAGCCAATCTGAGATCTGAAAGGTATAGCAGTGGGAGCAGGTTTGTAAGAGCATTTACTTTTAGTCCGAAAGCTTGGGTTCTGCTCCCTGCTCTGCCACTAATCATTTTGTGATACTGGGAGAGCTGTTTCCCTGAGTCAAAGTTTACTCATCTATAAAATGGGAATAATAATGCATACATCTGGGGGATATCGATTACATACCGGAAACACAGAGAAACAAAAGGCATGGTCCAAGTTTAGTAGAAAAAAATAGACATCTAACCATGCAATTATAATGCATCGTTGGAAACACACACGGACATATAGCATATTCTGAAAAAAAATCAAGACTGGGAAAATCAGAACTATGGTGTTTAAAAGGTTTCACTGGGGACATGGTACCTCTTCAGTGGAGCCAGTAGTTTGGCTGCTCAATGACTAAGCATAATACCAAGTCCTTACATGCTACTAACTCCTTAAACTAAACGAGATAATGTATGAAAACTACGTAGCACGTGGTTTGTCTTAGTGCTTAGTTCTCATCTCATCATCTTGATTTTCCTTATCCAAAATAAGGACAAGAAGATTTACTTCAGAGCCAAGAGCAAATATAAATTCTATTGGTAGTAGCTAAAATACACCCACTGGAAGAACTAAACTGCAGGAATATATTTACTCTGAGGTGTAGAGACCTGTATTTCACAGCAGGGAATATGGAGTGACAGGGATCCATGCTTGAGGAGAAGATTGAATGAGGCTTCCCTATATTAATCTTCTAAAAGGCAGTTTTATCCCTTTCATATTTAATGGATCTTCAAAACATTTAATGACTTCTGACCACTGTAGAATACATATGTATAAGCACACAGGTAGTCTTTATTTATTCAGTGAGTACATATATTTTTCAATTCGCTATTTACAAATAATCATTTCAAAACCACAGGCACTTTACCTCTTCCTTACATTCACCATTCTTCCCTCTTTGAAATACTTACCTCCAACTTGTGCTTTTCTCTCCTATTTTTCTATTCCAGTGGTGTTTCTTCACCTGGGCTAAACTTTGGAATCATCTGGGAGACATTAAAATAATATTGATGTGGGTTGGGCACTGGGATTTTTTGAAGAGCCCCAGGTGTTTGTGTGGCCAGATTGAGAACCAAGGCTTGACAACTCAGCTGAAATTTCACCTCTCCAGGTAGACTCCTGACCATAACCCCTATTGTGAGATCTCCTGCTTCTGAGTTCCCACGCTAATCCTTTCTCATGAACACTGATCACAGACAGCTTTTACAATACTGTTGTTTATGGAAAGGGCAGCAGGTCAAATCAGGAGGTTTACAGTGAGATTAAATCACTTCTACGAAAACATTGTTAGAAAAGCTCATCTCTGAGCCTTAGTTTTCTCATTTATAAAAGAAGGACATTGCTCTAGAGGATTCCAAAGTGACCTACAGCTCAAGTATCTGGAGAGTCAGCATCCTGTCTCCTAAATGAATTTGCAATTTCCTGGAGAGGGATATATTGCCAATTGTTAGGGGCTCTCCCCTTAGCTAGTGAAGTGTTTCAGACAGAGCAGAGCTCGTATTTCCTCCTACACCTGCCCCACTGCAAGCTTTTTGAGGAAGCTCATTCTCTCCATTTCTTTCACTCTTATGAAAATAATAATGCATCCTTCTCTACTTTCTCATTATCTTGCAAGATATCTATGAGTATTCACCATGTGTTAGGCACTGTAATAAAGCCAAAGGTTAGGGAGAAAGTCAAGATGTTAGCCTTACTTAAAAAAAAAAAAAAAGATGACATTCAAATAAAGGCCTCATATTGTTTTCTGTATCCTGTATCAGGAGATTGAAAATGCTAGGGACAAATTTCGGAATGATACATGAAACCAAGCCCATTGATATCAGGGCAGAGTGAAGGAGCTACCTACGTTTGATTCCAAAATGTTTTGAAAAAGAAGCAGATAACTGTGACTAGGGAAAGTCAGGTATCCCAGAATCTCCCAATCAGATGATGCCCTATCAGGGTGACTGAGAACACAGTCTCTAGAATTCCTCAGCCAGTTCTGGATCTAAGCAAATAACTACACTCCTGGGAATCTAGTGCTTCATTTGTAAAGCATGGCATGCGTGGTGGTGATGTCAGCACAACATTGTAAACATAATTAACAGCCCTGAAATATACATCTGAATGTGATTAAAAAGGGAAATGTCAGCTTGTATATACGGTAACGGAATAAAAGTTAAAAAAAAAAAATTCTAGGGAAGAGCACTACACAAACAGTGAACCCTAAGTTAAACTGTGGACTTTAATTAATAGTACCATTATAAAAATGCGCTATCATAAATTATAACAAATGTTCCACACCAGCGCAAGGTGTTAATAATGGGGTAGTGTATGGGAATCCTGTACTTCATGCATGATTGTTCTGTAAATCTACAACTACTCTAATAAAGAAAAAAAAAATGCAGGGATAACACTTAAGTGTTATTGTAAAAATTAAATTATAGACTGTATATAAACCACTATATTAACCAGAATCCACTCAGGAAACAGAAATCATGCCAGTTCTTTTATTAGAGGGCATATGCTACAAAAATATTCTAAGCACAGTTTTATAAAAAACAGTTAACCAGGTAGCTGAAAGAAAATGAAGGAAATGTGAAGGTAGCACCTGCAGGAAGCGGATATCACCCCAAGAACTGGAGGAACTAAGTGAAGGGATTTGAACTGCTAAAACATAGAAGCCCGAAGAACAGCCCAGTGGATCAGTGACTCAGACCTCTGAGAAGAAGATATATTGACCTGGCTTTCTCAGCGTTGAATAACTGCAAACTCTGTTGAACTAAAGCTGCAGTAGCTGCTGCTGGGAGGAAGAAATATTTCTAGCATGATAGTTACAGGAACACAAAGTAGGCAGGGAACAAACAGGAAAAACAATTCCTGACCTCCTTCAGCCTTTCTCACTCTAGTCTCCACTTTCTCACTCTAGTATCCAAAGCCAAGTAGAGTAACTGGCAAAGCAGAAATATTGGTTTGCTGATACCCAATCCAGCGTCAGAAAGGAAAGCTGAGAAGATTGGGTTTGGAGCAGGGAGACAATATCTTAATAACTTGAACAAGTATTTTATACATAATTAGGGCTGTAGATGCTTGTTGTGGCCATAAATATCTCCAAGAGTAGTACAAAATCTGGAAGTGAAAGACCTCTTGAATTAACACTCATAAGTAAAGAACACCAAAATTTGAGGGATTCTAGCGGTATGAAGGATCTTCACATTTTCATATGCCATATATTTATGTCAGGCTTGTCAAATGTTAATAGACTTTCTATTTGTTTTGTGCAGGCTAACAAGAATGTGGACAACTTTTGCCTAGTCAAATATTGAGTATTCTTCAGAGTGCTACAAATAGTTGGATGTAGGGAAGTTATACCAGCAGAGGAAATATCTCTAACCTCCCTATGTGAAATAAGTGCTACTTAATTTTCTAAATCAGAAAACACTACCAACAACAAAAGACTATGGTCAGACCATTTATTTTGACCTTGGTTTTAGGATATGTATTCAGTACAATCATGACACCGTATTTAATATCTTTCCCAGCAGAGTCCTGAAATTTTCGTTGCAATAAGATTTTCAGAATCTAAATAATGATTCACTTCCATAGCCCTTGTGACAGCCATGGAGTACCCGGTCACTTCTCCTTTCAAGAAACAAATTGTTCATCAATTGCAAGAAGTTGCAGTTAGCTGATGACCTCCAGCTGCCACACATTTGGTGTCCACCATAGCATTAGAGCAGAGGCTATGCTTCTTCCCAGGTAGCTCTGGGTCCAAACCTGAGTAAGATAGGAGTACAAGAACCTAGCCATTTCAGTGCAATATGGACACACTTACTTGTGCGGGAGCTGCTAGTGGTCTGGCTGAGAGCTCCCAAGAACACAATGCAGTCGAGGCTTTCCTACTAGGCGTCCTTTATTTCATGCTCTTCTGTAGACTTGCCTCATGGGCAGAAGCCTTCTCAGGCCTCACTCATTTTCTTCCCTCTCCCTTTTATCCTTCATGGGTATGATCTCCAATGATTCTCCTTCACTGCTAATATCCTCTTGGCAACTGTTTTTTGAGGACCCAAATGGCACACCCCTCCATTCTCTTTCTTTTCTTGTGCGCTTTGGAAGGGTGACCTGCAGATATTTGTATGACAGGGGAAACATTGGTTACTTTCAATTTTCCTTACTATGTAACAATGTACCTTAAACAGGAGTCTGCGTTTATATACAGAAAGGCAGCATTAACTGAGTGATTTGCTTTTCTGAATGTTCAGCAGCCCCAGAGCTCAGCTATTCTGTTGTTATACTGCTCTATAGATAACTGCCTTCATTTTGGCACGATTGCAAAATAACCTCCATGTTTACAACAGCAAAGAAACATAGTGAACTGGCTGACAGCATTAAAAGGGACAATTAACCACAAGGAAGAAGGAACTCCGGCCCCTTTGGTAGCACCCATACTCTAATGAAAGTGAAGATCTATTATCTCTTGTTTAGCAAAAAGAGTGTAGCCTACTTTTAACATCTCATCTCAACTGTTGCAACTCTGGAGAGACTGTTTCAGGTTCTTTTTGCACTGATAAATGATCGCTTTTTTTGTGAAAATGATGTTGAAAAATAAGGGGGTAAACCCATAAGATATAAAAATATAGCATTATACGCAGCGTGTTTACTTACTTCATGACTTCTAATCAATGCTCTTTCTTAAACCCCTTTAAAACCACATTTAAAGATTTTTTAAAAATTCAAATATATAATAAGAACTTCTGCTTACCACCTTACAACTTATTTTTTATCCAATGGAAGAGATTCTTAAAACTTCCCATAAATTATCCAATGAAGCAAAAACCACCATTAAACATATAAATCAAGTGAGGATTAATTCATGTCTGCCTATTCATAAAAAGTCTTTGCTGTGCAATATCCAAAATTGAAGTAGCATATACCATTCCTTTTCTCCTGACATAATTTATAGAAATGTAGCCTTTTCATGACTTTCAGAGCTTTTATTCTTTATTTCCTATTGATTATAAGTCAGCCCAGTCTGCCAGGGGACATCTAGTTAGTGGTGATTCAGATTCAGGTCTGCTACAACTATATTTAGCTAATGTAAAGAAAAAAAAAAGATACCTCTCAAGAACTACTGGGAGAGCAACAGCTAACCTTAGCTAATTATGCTTGTTTATGATATATCTTGGCCTTGATAATAAAAGCCATTAACTAATGCCCACTCAGCTGTGATGACTGCATAGAGAATATATCTCAGAGGAGCTTGCACTCTCTCCATGCAGGTTGTGTCCCAGAAACTACAAAATAAAATCCTATTGTAGAAACAAGGCTATACTAGTCATGCATACTTATTTTTAAAAATAACTATATAAATTAGCTTCATTGAATATGTTGCAAACTAATTTTATTCATCTAGTTCTATGATATCAAAAGAACCTAAATTTAGAAAGTTATAGGGTAAGTACAAATGCAGAAAGAATCTGTGACTGTATTGACATTTAAGGTGAAATTTAGATATTAACTTCTCTAGGTATCACTATTCCACAGAGTTCAGGAGGCAGAGTAATAATATCAAAATTTCTATTAATTCTTTCTCGTGTGCATAAACTAGGAATATTAATTATTTCACCTATACACATAGAAAGAAAACAACTCTTTGTTCTTGCAAAAGGAAAATGGTATATGTAATGTATTATAGTCCATAGCTGTTTAAATTCCCACAATTTAAAAGACTATTTTTCTAAAAATTGGTCATATAAGAAAATTTAAAATAATTCATGTTCCCTGGCTTGACAATGATACATAGAAGTGTCGATCCTAAACAACAAGTAAAATGTAGGAGAAAATTAATTCTTCACTTTAAGTGATTTTTTTATTATAAAACTTGCACATTTATAGTAAAAACTCAGGCAGAAAACACAAAGTTCCCACATATCTCTGATCAATACACATTCTTCCTATTATTAACACTGCATTAGTGTAGTACCTTAAATACAACTGATGAAAATATATTATTATAATTATATTATAAACTATACCCTATAGTTTACGTTAGAGTTCACTTTGTGTGAATTCTTTTTGTCTTGTTTGTTTATTCTAATAACATATAAATATCCTAAAATTTTCCCTTGTAATTTCCCACATTGCCACATTCAAGTATGTAATTCAGTAGTGCTAATTACATTCACAATGTTTTGTCACCATCACCATCCATTATCGAAACTTCTCCACCACCCCACAACGAAACTCTGTACCGATTAAGCAATTACTCTCCATTCCCTGTCCTTGCCCCTGTCCCTGGTAACCTGTATTCTAGTTTCTGACTTTATGACTTTTCTTATTCTGTTGATTTCTTATCAATAAGATCACACAATATTTATCCTTTTGTGTCTGATTAATTTCACTCAACACGATATCATCAAGGTCCATGTATGTTGTCACATGTAGCAAAAAACTCCACACCTTTTTATGACTGAATACAACTCCATGTATGTATATGAGACATACTGTCTATCCTTTCATCTGTTTATGTAATGTGAGTTGCTTCTATCTTTTGACAGCTATGGGTAATGCCACTATGAACATCAGTATACAAATATCTGAGTCCCTGCTTTCAATTCTTTGTGCAGATATAGAGAGAGGTAAGATTGCTGGTCATATGTAATTCTATACTTAACTTTTTGAGGACCCATCAAACTGTTTTTTATAGCATCTGCACCATTTTACGTTCCACCAACAATGAACAAGTGCTCTTATTTCTTCACATTCTCTTCAACTCTTGTTATTTTCTGTACTTTAAATAGTAGCCTTTCTAGTGGACATGAAATGATACCTCACTGTGGTTTTGATTTGCATTGCCCTAATAGCTAATAATGATGATTTTCATATATTTTGCCTTTTGAAAATGTTCTTAGGAGAATTATCTGTTTATGTCTTTGTCCCATGTTTTAATTGAGCTGTTTGTCTCTTTGTTATTGAGTTATAGAATTTCTTTATTTATTCTTGGTGTTAAACTCTTAGCAAATGTGTGATTTCCAAATATTTTATCCCATTCTGTAGGTTGTCTCTTTGCTTTCATGATGAAGACTTTGCATGCATAAAAAGTTTTAATTTTAATGAGGTCCCATTTCTCTATTTTTTTCTTTTTCCACTTGTACCTTTGGATATGAAGTCTAAGAAACGATTGTCTAACACAAGGTCTTAAAAATTCTTCCCTTCTTTGTTTTAGGAGTTCTATAATTTTTGTTCTTATAGTTAGGTCTTTGATCCATTTTGATTCGATTTTGGTATATGGTATGAGATAGAGGTCCACCTGCATTCTTTTGCATATAGGTATGCATTTGTTGAAGAGTTGATCTTTCACCACTGAGTAGAAATGGCACCCATGTCAAAAATCAATTTCTCATATATGTGGGTTTATTTCTATTACACCCTCAATTCATTTCTATTGGTGTAAATGTCTGTCCTTGTGCCAATACTATGCTGTGCTTTGATTATTGTAGCTTTGTGATAAGATTTCAAATAAAGAACTGTGAGTCCTCCAAATTCATTCCTCTTTCAAGATGATTTCAGCTATTCCAGGCCCCTTACCCTTCCATATAAATTTGATGACTGGCTTTTCCATTTTGCCAAAGAAGGCTGTTCAACTTTTATAGGGATTACATTCAATCTGCAATGACTGGGTAAAGTTTACTTCTCATGGTATTTAATTTTCCAGTACATGAACAATGAATGTCCTTCCATTTATTTAGGACTGCATTGATTTCTTTTAGCAGTATTTCATAGTTTTCCAAATATAAGTCCTTTAGATCCTTGGTTGAATTTTTTCTTATGGATTTGACTCTTTTAGTTGCTATTGTATATGGAAGTTTTTCTTGATTTCTACTGCATATTGTTCATTACCAAACTATAGAAACACTACCAATTTTTGAGTGTTAGACTTATACCCCACCGCT